>VDFB02227057.1:0-24691 GCA_007258455.2 Sequoia sempervirens | reverse complement strand
CTTGGTTTGAAGTAATTTCATTTTTGCTACATTTAAAATGGAGTTTTAAGCCTCCACCCCAAAAGTGAGAATTCTAAATAATCAACTTCAAACACCTTAATCACTCCTCATATTCTTATTCGGTTTGTCTTTGGCAAAATGCTACTTTTCATTCGAAGAGGCTGAGCTTTGATTTTTGCTTGTTGGATTGAATGTGGACTGTGACACAACTTTCTTTTTTCTAAAATTGTTCAACTGCTATGTTACTTGCATCATCTTAACTTTCTTGGCTTAGGACAACTCCTACTACTATGTTACTTGCATCACATTCTACTATGAATGGTTTGTCAAAACTTGGTAAAACTAAGATAGGTTGGGTAGCTATCTCCCTCTTCAACCTTTCAAATCCTTCATTGGCTTCTTTGCTCCACACAAAATTTGTTTTCAGTCCTCCTTTGATGGTGTCAAGAACTGGTGCACAAATTTCACTAAACCTTCTCACAAATTTCCTTTAGAACTGAGCTAATCCCTGGAAACTCCTAACTTTTGTCCCTGTCTTTGGAGTAGGCCAACTGAGAATGGGGTATCTTGATGAGTTTCAACTTTTGTACTGCCTCCTCTGAGATGACATTATCAGTTGATCCTGAGTCTATGATGACCTTGCAAACCTTACCTTGTATCTTGCACTTGACTCTAAAAAGAGCTCTCCTTTGTTTGTGTTCATCCTCGGTAGGTGCTTTGATCAAAATCCTTCTTAACATGAGTTGTTCTTCTTTCTCTAAGTTGTCCGCCTCTAGAGTCTCTACCTCTTCCTTTACCAATTTGATGGGGAGACTTACCTTTCAAGAGCACTCTTGCTCTTCCCAAGACCTATTCTCTGGTCTTCCTAGGGTATTCCTCTCTACCCTATTCATGGATCTCTCCTAAACCCCTCTCACCTCATAAGACTCTCCACCAATTTCAAATTCTTCTCCATTACTCTCAATTTGCCACTAGGCTTCCCTGGGCTCCAAACTGACCCAAAGTGTCCTAACCACTCCAGGGGATAGGAAAGGTTATTCTACTATCTCTTTGTTGATTTGACACCTCACTGATCCATCTCATTGGATTCTTTCACCATTCTCCCATCGCTTTCTTGAAAAACTCCATTTTAGGCCTTGTAGCCTTTTGCCCCAACTAGGCCTCCTAGAACCCGTTTTCTTGGCTTTTCTCAAAAACGGTCTTAACAACCCAAAAATATTTTTTGATATTATTTCTAGTGGTACCCTAGGATTCCATATTTACCAGGTGTAAGGTCTCCCAAGTGGCCGTTCATATGATTGTCCTCATACCTCCCTAATTTTAAGGGTTTCAAGGGTTTTAGCTCCTTTTTCCAACTTTGAGGGCTTCAATGACCTCCTCAACTCTCCTCCTTGTACACACATGTTTGGAATACATGTTCCCACACTCCCATGCTCTTGATTGGCACAAACCAATCCATTTAGCAGCTTTCTTTACTGTTGTCCTCTCCAAGCCACTAGCCAGAATGCACTTGCACTTGCCTAGTGCTTGATAGTTTCTTCACTTCCCCT
Organism: Sequoia sempervirens; assembly: GCA_007258455.2. NCBI lineage: Eukaryota > Viridiplantae > Streptophyta > Pinopsida > Cupressales > Cupressaceae > Sequoia > Sequoia sempervirens. Next base: position 23,141 of record VDFB02227057.1, on the reverse strand, counting down.
GCAAAAAAAGACTCCTAAACCTGTATGTACATTATTTACACAGTCCCTAACTTTATTCCAAGTGGCCATGAGAGGAAAGTGGTGCAGGAGCACCTATGAAACATTAGGAATTTAGGAAGTCTAGGATGCATTTCTTTTGTTTTTGATGTTTATCATGAAGGTCATGTTGACCATTGAGTAGAGAAGATAGTTTAGGGATGTGGTTGATCTTTAGGATAGAAGTTGAGGAAGGGTGAATGGGTTTAAAAATTCATTTTACTTAGTTTTCAAGAAAATTGGCAAAAGATGCAAAATGGTGCACTTTGCAACTTTGCCACATGATAACTTACATGTTTGACCAAGGGAGCATAACTGATTGAGGAACCCTATATAAGGTGTGCCTCGACTTGAGAGCAAGGTTGGAAGTATTGGTATTATGGGAAAGTTTTGTGAATTGAAAGAAAAATAGTTTTTTTGTGTGTTATTACTGATTTTTGCTTCAAAGTAGAGCTTTAATGGATTGAAATTGTTACTATGCTATGTGGAGGATGTAGTTTAGTGTTTTCTCAAGCTTAGTGTGCCATCTTTTAGTCTTTTTGATTTGATTTCAATCATTGTTTGTAAATAGTTTGCTTTAACCCTATTGCTGGTCTGAACCAGATAGTTTTGTAGAAATGGGGTGTTAGTTCACTTTCCCACTGTACAAATTGTACGACCCTTTGGGAATAGTGACTAGACTCCATGTGTGTACATATGGTAGGTTTTAGGGTTTGTGTGAGCACAGGAGCTGTTGGAAAAGTCTTTCCCTAGGCGAGCCAGGAAGAGTCCAGCTAGAGAAGACAAGAAGTACAGAGCACATAACTTGCAGGGGTGATTGAATTTTGTTGAATTTCCTTTTTGTGACGGTAGATGTGAGTCTTGCCAAGACTTGGTTTTCAAGAGGAAACTCCATCTGTCCATTTGGTGTGAGAAACATTTAGCAGATTGAAAGCAGCCAGAAAAGGCTTAAAAACCCTAGTTTTTGCCCATTTTTAAGTGGAGGTGTTGTACGGGTAGTTAAGACCCAAGACCTCAAAAATCCTTGAGAGGTGTCCATTTGAAGCAAGAACCTCAAAGAAAGATTGGGGGTTCTTTGGAGAAATTGAGAGAGTCAACCGGTTTTCTTGGAGAAGGAGACCTAATTGGGGCTTTTAGGCTAGTAGCCTTTTTAAGACCTAAACAAGGGTTTGTTGAAAGCGACCAAGAAATGGAGCTAGGAGGATACTCAAGAACCAAAATTGGATGAATTGCAATGAATTGAAACACCTCCACACCCCTGCAAATCAAAGTTCAATCTTTGGAGGTATTGTTAGTCTTTAGGGTAGATTAAAGGCTAAGGAAGAGTTAGAACTATGGCTCCAAGATTGACTTGGTTGGTTGAATGGTGATGGTAGTGGGATTGGCCAGGAGAACCAGGGGTACCTAAACATGAGAAGGGACCTATAGGTTAAGGTGGTGAAGAAAAACACGAAGGAGGTCTTGCAAGCAAGACCTTAGAGCAAGAATTTGTGATTGATTCCTCTGACCCCTCCCTATCAGAAAGCCATGGGAACTCAAGTGGGACTCATTATTCACAAAACTGGCCCAAACCGGCAGTGAGTCCAAAAACCCAAAAACTTGCAAAACCTTAACCAGTTGGTCTAAATGACTAATCTAATGCTAGGTACAGTAAGTAAATGAAACAAATGAAACACTCAAAGCATCAGGTTAGTCCTTTCAATCCATTCTTGACTGGATGAAGGCTCAAACACAAAAATGCACTCAAAAGTTGTTGAATTCCAATCACACAAAAATGCTCTTTAAGTCTCAATTCCTGAAAATGAACTTCCAACCCAGGTATTAGGGTTTGGATGACCTTATATACCTTTCTCCCACATGCTAGGACCCTTGGGTTGGACTTAGAACAACATTAATGCTATTTTTCAACTTTTAGGCCAAATTGCCAAGGCAACATTGCCAAAATGCTCAAATTGCCAAGATTTGTCTAGGAACTCATAAAGTTCAAGACTCTAAGCCAAACATACCCTAACACACTATCAAAAAAAACCTAGGTACTTTATATCATAGTCCTTATTCCCTTGGTGGTTGGCTAGAACCACCTACAAGCCAAAAATCACTAAGATCTTCCAAAAGACCTTAAGGTGCTCCTACACCAGTTTGGAGGATGAAACTTGTTTGGATTTATGAGGGAAATTTCATAGAAAGGTTGCATCTGTACGTCAAGCATAGTGGATTTCAGCATCCCAATATTTTTCTAAAAAAAAAATTGATCATTGTAATCTTGGTTATGAGCAAACAATTGAAGCAAAAAAATTGTAATCATCAAGTGAGTTATTTGAATTAAATACTCTATTCCAACCAACTTATATGTGTAGATCTATTTATCATATGTGAATGTTTTAGATCTAAATATCTTGTTTAAATATTTTGGCTGATTTTCATTGAATTATTCCAAATTTAAGAAATTTGTATGAATAATTTAGTTAAGGATCATTGAATTATTTGAAATGTATGAAATTTGTAGGGTTAATCATATGAGTATCTAGTTGTTACTTATGCAATGTGAAATAATGCTTTGAGTTTGAAAGATGTGCAATGCAATGTAATCAGCAATATGAATATAAACTACATAATATTTAACCATTCTTTTTATGCTATTGTACATTGATATTTAACCATTGCTTCAAAGAGTTTAATCATGCACATGAGGAGGAAACTAAATTTCGATTGTCAACTTCTATATATATCAAATTATCCAATAATCAAGTGTATGTCCATATAAAAAAATGGCATCAACACCAACTCAAACAAAGTTTTACAAATATGTGGCATATGCCATCTCGATCTATTCAAAATTTACATGCCAAAATGTCTATCTCATCCTAAATTACTGATGGATCATCAAAATGGAGCCTCTTTGAAGCACTCGCTTTCTAAGGTAGCTACACAAGAAAAAGTCAAACCACAATTGATATTAGATATACTATATAATTTAAAATTGAATAATTAACATAAAAATCAATACACATTGAATTATAATTGAACTCTAAAATTGAAATCTTGATTACCTGAAATATACGTCTCTTTGAAGGGTCAGGAGTCATAGAATATATCCCTCTCAAAGAACTAACCAAACCAACTTTTGTAATGTCAATCTATATATGTGAACAAAAACATGAAATTGATCCAAGTTAGCATAGAATTGTCAGTAATAAGAACATATTTACCAAGAACAAAATAAAATAAACACATACCTCTTTAGGTTTATCTTTTTATGTATCTCCTTTAGGTGTCTCAACAGCTCCTCCTTGAGGTGTTTCAACACCTCCTCCTTCAGGCATTCGAATACCTACTCCTTCGGGTGTTGTGGAACTTATCAACAGTGATGTATAGCTCACAACTGCCTATACATAAAAATGACAAGTACATATGAAACTATGAATCTATGCCAATGTATGCATAATCAATAAAAGATCTTATAAATTTTAATTCAATCAAATTTGAGTTCAATTACCTTTCCCTTATCCAACACTGTGCCTCCATAGTCTGGAGAGCATCGCACCTCACTCACACTACGTGTTTGCTACAAGCAGAGAGTAAGATAAAAATATAAGTTAATATATAATTTCATTATTGACAATTCAAATGACAAGAAAATATACAGTAAAAAAATGTAAATGAGTGAGTAAGAAAATACATACTGTGTGCGTGTCGAGGCCAAATGAAATGGCCCTAAGGGTGCTATCTGTCACCTGTGTGAGCTCCTCCTCAAACATTAACTGTTAAATAGACCATGTAAATAAATATTAGTACTTGATACTATCTCTTATTACTATTCATTTTAAAAAAAATGCAAGTTATGAATTTACACCTTAAATGTTACCTGTGTAACTACTCCAATGTATGCCTCTCTAGTAGGAGAGGACTCTGTAGGGTGTGCTCCACTCCCTTGCGTGTGATCTGCTATAATCTCCACATCCTGGATGTCATAATCAGAAGTGTCTAATGGATGCTCAGGGGGCTGTACAATAGGACCCAAACATATTTGCTGGCACGTATTGCAAATATGTGGCACACAAATATGTGGACGCGAGGAGGATGATGCAGCAACCCTGGATCCATCGCCAAGATCACCAAACTATGGTTGAGCTACTGAAGAAGCATGGGAAACCAAAAGACCACTCAAAGAGTGAATGGCCTGGATAGTTTGTGTGGTTGCATCCTCCGTAATATCTAGATGTTGTATTGGAGGTGGCGGAGGAAGGGGAGGACGGGGAACATGTGGGTGCCTAACTACTCTAGCTGCCCCTGGCCTATCCTGAGGCATACCTCTACCAACGCCCTAGAAGGGTTTAATGTCAAAGTAATTAACATGATGCCCTAACAAAAACTCAGCATATAATTTTTTAATAAAGTAAAAAGGTACATCAAGATTATTGTTGGGTGGTTTATCAAAAACCATACACCAACGATCCCAAAAGTTATCTACTATGCCCCTATGCGCGCACCATTTTATAGAAAGTTTTGGCTTGTTAACATTAATTGGCAAACCATTGTTGGGGTTAATAAATAAAGAGGCTATTTGGGCTTTTGTTATTTGGAGATCTTTCACATCATCATAAGACATTCCACATGCATAATATTGCCTCATGGTTTCTCACCATGAATGAAATGCATTATGTTGGGTGGAGAGGGTTTCTACATTTGTAATTATTCCTGTCAATGTGGTTGACATATGGGATAATCGAGGGATTTTCCTATAAACATCACAAATGCCCCTCAATTGCTCCAATTTTTCATGAATTAACTATTCAATTGATGGCTACGTAGGTGGTGGAGCATTTGGAATTTCTGCATTTTGATTCTCAGCTGGTGGATTTTCATTTTCAACTGGTGGAATTTGTGCATTTTCATTCTCGACAGCCATAATGCCTGATTAAAGTTAAAAAATAATTAATCTAAAATTAGACAATATAAATGAAACACTATTTTTAAATCAAAATCCATTAAAAACATTCATTTTTTTATCAAAATCTATTTTGAACTCAATTGTTTCATAAAAATTCAATCAAAACCCTATTTTGAAAAAAATCCACAAAAAACATTCATTTTTTTATCAAAATCCATTCTCAATTCAATTTTTTCATAAAAATTCAATCAAAAACCCTATTGTGAAAAAAAATCCACAAAAAACATTCATTTTTTTTATCAAAATCTATTCTAAACTCAATTTTTTCACAAAAACTCAATCAAAAACCCTATTTTAAAAAAAAAAATCAACAAAAACCATATGAAATTATTCAAATCTAAATCAAAATTGAATCAAATCAAATGAAAATAAACTTACCTTTCCAAATCGAATTTAGCCTATATCGGATATTCATTACGCGAACAATGGATGAACAGTGTGCCCGCGGGTTCTTCTCAGCCGAATGAGTTCAAAAAAGAGACAGAAGTGTTTAATATATACTTTTTACAAATCGGATATCTGATTTGGATCAGATATCCGATGTGTAAAAGTAGCTTTGGTGTTTGGTATGGTGACACTCGAGCCTACAAAAAGTCAACATGTTCTTTTCACGTTTTCTCGGTCGATGAAAGACGTGTTTTTTTCTTCATTGCCACTTTTTGGCCCACCATTAACCTCAAGACATACCCGCTTTCTTAAATCTCGTTTGGTGCAAGCTCCTGCTCCGTCATGCTCACCCTTTCCATGCCCACTCTCAAAAAAACTCCAAACATGTGGTATTTTGTAGATTTTATGATATCTACAAAGTGTATAGAATGGTCATGAAGATTTGAATTGTGCCACACATCCATCTAACCATACAAAATGATTTTCAAATTTGACACCCCTACTTCTCAAATTCTCAAAAAATATTGTAAAACAATGTTGGAGAAAAAGTGTGTCATGCTCTTTATCATCACTAATATAAAATTGATATTCTTTCACGGCTCGCTCTTTCATCTATACCTCAACACCATCCACCCTAATTTTGCATGTCGATAACACACATGAACCATAATAGTGATCTGCTTTGAAAAGTAATACTCTAATTGAATCTCCTTTTGATGTACAAAGGAGTAATTTTCTGCAAAGTCAACTACTGATAGAACTATTCCACGTGGGAAAGTATCTCTCAATGTTTGGAATTATTGTCCTTGCCACTTAGCAAAAAGGAATGATGTATGTATGGTCGTATCAATTTTTGAAAATCTTCCATAAATTTTCCAATGGGAATCTCCTCTTCTACATAGTTCAACCTTGTGGATTCTTTCCCAAAATTTGTTTGCAACTTTACATACTTGTACCTATGTCAGTAAAATATGTGAATAACTAATAAACCACACTTGATCAATGAAACATTACATCAAAGAGAATACAAATAACAATCTATGAGAAAATGAAACAAATAAACTCTCTAAAAATAATACTTACCTCTTGCAATTTACTATCTTTGTTAGGTCAGTATCCTTAATTCTTGAAGGAAATTTAGCCAAATTTCCACATGTCTCACAAATTCCTTTTATGCAGTTTATTTGAGGTCCATTTTCATGATCACATAATATAAACTTTATGAACAAACTTGCCTATTTAGGAGGTGCATTTTGAAACCCACATCTTTCTTCTCTCATCTTTCAAAACACCTGATAGTAGAGATCAAATTCAATATGATAACGACAACAACAAGTTTCAAAAAACTTGTTTATATTCACATAATATGGCTTTAACCTTTGAAACATTTTTTCCCAATCTTTATATGAGGATATGCATTACAAAAGTTTATATACATCTCAAATTGTGTTATGTCTAGCCAATGTTTGATATGATTTTCATAAATACTAGGTCCAATCCTGTGTCTCATAACATTTCTAGTATTTGATGATGGATGAGTCTGATCATGCCAAAAACCTGAGACCAAGTTCCTAACAACATCTTCAATCTTGTCAGAACGGGAGCCTTACACACACTTCCACCTTCTAAAATCTCATCCAAAACTTTCTTTTCTCATATTTATCAATGTGGTTCTACTATAACCAATTTCAGCCGAAAGTGCAAACAATTTTCTTTTTCTTGCTATATTTTGATGTACAATAGATGTCAACATCACCCTTCTTGTAGTGGCTTTATCCACTGATCAAGATCATTTCCTAATGGAATCTAAACCCTTTTTAATGTTTTGAGCAATATCCTTTTGTAATCCCATGTGTTTCTTCTTATTTGATGCCGAATGTACACCCAACAATTGTAATGACTCTTTTAGCTCATTACGAAGAAGTAAACTTGATAACAATTGGGTTTTTTCAAGTGTATCAAGATGATTGAAATACGATTGATCATTCATTTACAGATTTAGTCATTGACTCTTTCTTATTATAAGGTTATTGGCATAATATTTTCTCCATATCCATTTCAAGTAAATGATCTAAATTCTATGAGAAATTTGTTTCACCTTCTCATCTAGTTTTATATGCTCATCCATACCAGTAGGAGGAAGTGATCCCGACCCCTCTCCAACATGCATTGTTTGAACTTGTGCCTCCTCCCTATCTTCAAGGACCATGCATTCTTGAGCGAATTCATTTGATCCAATGTCAGATTTGGCTCGACTTGAGCATGAAAACTTCCTGCTTGTTGAACCCTTCCTACATGTCACAAAATATTTTGAAAACAAAAGTGAGAGATGATGTTATATAAGTGAAGTTTATGTATGCAAGCAAACAAACTTCAATAAAACATGATGCTATAAGTGAGAGAAGTTTGTGTGCTAGTTTTATATGCTCATCCATACTAGTAGAAGGAAGTGATCTTGACCCCTCTCCAACAAGAATTGTTTGAACTTGGGTCTCCTCCCTAACTTCAAGGTCCATGTGTTCTTCAATGGATTCGTTTGATCCAATATATAGATTTGGCTCGACTCCAGCTTGAGGAATCCCTAGAGCATAAAACATAAAAATAATTTGAGAACATTGAAGTGATGAAAATAAAATAATTATTCCTTGGCACCATATAGCTTGAGTTTTGATGTATACATGTGTTAGTCTCTAGAAAACCTCACATTGCATTGGCTTTAAGTATAATTTGAGTTCTAATTTTCAAATAATTCTAGAGCTTAGAATTGGGCATTTATTAAAATATTTAAAAAATATTTTTTTAAAGGAATTATTGATCATTAGATTAAATTCAATGGGAGTTTAGAAAAATCTTAAGCTAATTAGATGTTGCAATGTAAATTGGATAGGGGATATTGATCACCAAATATCAACATTAGAATGATACTTAATTGTACATGAAGGTGTAGTTTCATGAATAATTAAGAAAAAATAATGGTTTCTTTCAAAGTGCAAAGTTAGAATATATAGGAATTTGCAAAGCCATAAAATAATTAATGTGGTTGAAAAAATTATGAAAATCAAAGTGGCATAGTGAGGGACACAAAATTTAAGGTTTCATTGGAGAACTAAGCATGTATTGAAGTACACCATCATTTTCTTCATGAACAAAGTAAAGAGAAAATTGTATAGATGCAATACTCAACAATGATACGTGATGACAAAACATTAAATAAAAAGGTATTGGTAAAAGATAAGTAAGGTTTGTAGGGAAGGATTTAATGTACAATATTTTAGTTTAAGAGTACATTTTAAGTTGGGGTATTGTAAGTTGAAAAATGGTCATACATTAAACATTTCTAATTTTAATAAGAAATCCAATGCAAAATGTATGCACATACAATTTTAAACACACACGTGAGAGTGAGAGAGAGAAGAAACAAGCATGCACCTTGTTTCTTTCTATGATAATTTTCCAAGTTTTGTTCACGCCTCTTATGTTCTTCTTCATTTGACAATTCTTGTTGAGACGCATTTTTTCTTTTTCTTTGTTGTCCCATTTTCTTCTTCAACTTAAAGATGACTCAAAACAAGTCCTCTACCAACTTAGTTAAATTATCCTCCAAATTTTTCCTTGATTGATAAAAATGAAAATTTGTTGAGCTCCAATATTTTCCGCCTTGATAAATATGCAAAAACTTCTCCAAAATCTGCACTCCAAGTGATATAAATGACAATTTAATCTCACAATTTGATATCCAGAATAATGAAAAATAAGCTTCTATTTATATGCATATCCAGGATGGGAAAAAAATTATTCTAGTGTACATGGAATAACTAGATCCTAGTTTAAATGAATCAAGTAGTAAAAAAACAGGTTATTTCATTGTGGAGTTTGTTGTTATTTAATTCATAGGTATGCACAACATATCTAGTAATTTTAGAATTTTGTTAAAGTGTAAAAAATGTATATTAGAGGTATAATTTGAATTGAATTTTCTTAATTATATTTGAATTGAATTTCAAGTTACTTGTCAAAAATGTATAATAGAGGTATAATTTGAATTAAATTTTCTTCATTATATTTGAATTAAATTTCAAGTTACTTGTCAAAAATGTATTTAATAGAGGTATAATTTGAATTGAATTTTCTTAATTATATTTGAATTGAATTTCAAGTTACAAGTTTGTCAAAAAGATTATATCTTGTTCTCAACTCAATGGTTCATGTTGCTTAAGTCATTTAAAAAAATATATTTATTGTGATCAACATGAATGAACTTAATTATAAAGTGGCATTGATTTCCCTAAAATTCTACTAGAAATCAAATGTATATTGAATATAAGGAAATGTAAGTTGTAAGAGATCATAAAAATGACATCAGTAGTACAAGAGAGCATCCATAGTGAGGTGTAGTCAATATTTTGTGATGATGACATCACTTATTCAACAAACCCTCTCGATACGATAAAGAAGATCCAAAAAAAATGCAATGAAGAAATGGTTAAGTTGATATTCATAGTGCCTCAAACAGATGAGATAAGAGAGAGGGTTAAAATGTTGACTGTGAGATTACAAAACTTGCAAGTAAGTTGTCATGAGGTCTTTAATTATAACATAAGTTCATTCATGGTTTTATATTTTGTACTCTTTTATGTCATGAACTAAAATATGCATTGTTTTTACAGGGTTATTTGCCTCCTCATGATGCTCCTGGCCATGATCAGGGTACTGCAAGTGCTCTCCGATCTTCCTGCGCATACATCACATCATCTGACCTCATCATTCATGCCTATATTGTTGTATGAAATGTCAACAACACATACCATGCATGCATCCGTTAATGCACCCTCTGGCAGTGAATGTGTGCTAGAACATGCGTTAGGACATGTACCTAGGGATGCAGAGGCCACTAGTACTGGTGATGTTTTAGCAGCATTTCCTGGATCTTCCCGTATTACTAGTACAAGAACATTGTCAGTCACACTTGTGGTGACCGAGGATTTCGTTCCCATAAAGATAGAGAAGGTCCCAGGTACTTTAAATTGCTTTAATTATTATCATATATAATCCAATTGAAATTTATTTATTGATCACTCTTTTTAGACTATTGATCCCATGATCGTTTTGCAGGAAATAATGTTTTTATGAACATCTAAGTTATATTACATTTGAGCTCTTCGAGCTCACCATACGTACACGGTGGAATGCCCAAAATCAAGATTTAAAAGATGAGCTCATTAACCGTTTAGTTGTGTTGTTCGGTGATAAAACATTCAACCGAACCAAGGTACTTAAGAAAGCTGGTACTTGTATACACCTAAAAATGGTCACATCACAATAGTCTGGTAATTAATTAAATATTTTTAATATTTAATTAAATCTCTGAATTCAATCTGCATATAAATAAATCTAAATAATTTATTTATATTGTTCATTCTTTCATTTCGATTAAATAAATAAGTTTATTTAATCACTTTTCTTATCCATTTCTTAATTAATTAAATAAACATTATGATTTATTTATATTAATATCATATAATCTTGGCTTGAATATTTTATTCAAATAAAGATTAAATATTCTTCTCTTATAAAAAATCCTCTAAATTCCATTCACAATTAAATATTCCAAATATTTAATTAAAACTTCTAATGTCCATTCACATCAAATATTTCAAAAATATTTAAATCCTCAAACTCACATAAAATTAAATAAATTTATTTATTTAATTTGGATTATCTGCAACAACCGTGAAATAACTTCAAAACATAAAATTAACAAATTTCTCTGTTTCTAAGCAAAGTTGTTCTTGTGGGTTGAAGACAAACCTCCATTCTTCTCTCCAACCTCCCAACATCTTCCATCTTCCTCTCAACCTCTCCATCTCTCACCATTCAAATTTACCAGACAATCTCACAGCCATTGATCTTTGCCAGCCAGGCTCTTGCCTGCAAAAAGCTATAAAAAGGACTACCGGGTCTTTGAAAAAAGAGAGAAGCTTGCATACAGGAAAACTATAGTCAATCAGCCTTCCAACATCCATAGCCTCTAGAATCATAGCATAGCATAGCTTAGCATATTAGCAATCTATATCATGTCCTATCATCCTCATATCATAGCTTCAATAGCATTCATAATCCACAGCCCCTGTGCATAATCTACAACCCCTGTGTATATCTGTATATCAACATTTCACTCCACCAGCATATAGGATAGAGAAGTACTCTCCCTTTGCATACTCGTTCTGCAGGTTGCCATTCTAAGAAGCTTTGCTTATACAATTTGAGAGCAGCAGCTTCAAGCAAATCACTAGAGATAGAGGACAATGGAACGATTCTGAAGAAGCTTTGTTTGATTTCTTTGATTTCATTTTAGTTAGATTTCTTTAGTTTAATGTTGCATTGGTGTGTTTTTGTTATCTTATTTTGATACTAACATTTCCCACACACATTTTTGGCGCCCACCGTGGGGCTCTTGCCCCAATTTTAACATCTTTTCATAGATTTTTCTGACAGGTTACGGCTGAAAGAGCGTATTAGCACATTAAACACTCTTTAGCGCAGTTCACACCCAGTTTAGCGCTCTTTAACTCTGTTATAGCGCCCTTTAAGGATTCTACAATGCTCTTTACTGATCCTGCAGCACCCATTACTGATCCTACAACGCTCTTTACTGATCCTGCAGCGCTCTTTACTGATCCTACAGCGCCCTTTAATGATCCTGCAGCACTATTTACTGATTCTGTAGCGCTCTTTACTATTTTCATAGAGCATTTTTGTATTAGCGCTCTTGATGTCTGTTTTAGCGCATTTCTTTTTCTTAGCATAGAATTTGTAAATCTCCAATTGTAATCTGTGACTTAAGTAAAATTTGACTGGATCCGACGCGACCGTGACTAGTAAGAGCTTTAAAAGAATGAATCAATCCTAGGATAGTCACTTAATTGGAATGAATCAATCCTAGGATAGTCACTTGATTCAAAATCAAGCAATCCTAGGATAGTCACCTCATTTTCTATCTTGGACTAAAAAGAACTCCATGTCTTTATGAAGCAATATCTTCACCTAGCATAGAAAACTGTTTATTTGGGCTTAAAATTGAACTCTTGCTTGCTATGATTAAACGGTGATAGGTCTATGCTCTCCCCTTAACTGGGTGATCAAAATGCCAGACTCATCTATTTTATTTCATGCAATTTTAAGCTTTATTAATACCTCTTAGAAGGCCTGTCGTAGTGGGAAAAAGTATTCACCCTACGGGAACGACCTAAGTGGGAACAACTAAAGCCAAGTTTTCCAACCCACTTTAATCAAATGCGGATGGTTGATGAAAATCCCATTCGATGGTAGTGTGCAAGATAACCATCCCCAAAGCCTTTGTTCTAAAGGTTGGGAGGTCTCCTGAGGGAGTTTATTATTGCTGCACCGAATGGAAACCCTTACTACGAATTTAGTGTAGTATCCAACCGAAGTCAGTTTCTTAACATCATAATAATCACAGTGCAGGGGAGGGAAGAATCTACCCCCAAGATACTCACCATATAACTGCCAAGAACCATTTTCTTAGGCGATCCGGTGTCCACTTCCGTCACTCTGAGTACGCACTTGGAAAAGACAAAAACACGGGCGCCCCTTTGGGGGTGACACGGCTGTGTGAGTCGACGCAGTTCTAAGATGTGGGCTGTTGATTATTATGGTGACCTAGACCTGAGTACTAAGAGTGAGTCTGTTTACTTTATTTTATCATTGGTTTTCAAAACAACTATTCTACAACTTGCTTGATATGTCTTCAAAACATTAATTCAGTAAAGATCATCCAAAACTCACAATTACATTGATTACTCTCATGTTAAGAGATTGGAGATCCACAACCTTTGTTAAGAAATCCATTCTCAAACGAATAAAAAAGCCAAAGAAACCACTTAGCTACAAGAAACTATTGAAGAAAAGATGATTCTTGTACCAAAGTTGAAAGGTTTTACTTAAACATAGAACCTTTATCCATCGATATCACGATTGTGTTAGAGGTTTCATTGACGATTATGCTATAGAACCATTATACTCACGAGCTTTCTTTCAAAGAAGAGCCCTTTCTCAAAGGCACAACCACAGTCAACGTATTCGTTCTTCTTATCTACCACAACCCTCAATTGAATATCCCACTCAGCCCAGCCAAATCATTCACTAATCTTGAAAAAAAACTAGGCTATTTGATACACTTATCATTTTTTGAGACTAGGATCAAATCTCAAAAAAGTGCATCTTTTCAAACAAGTTTTTTATTATTGATTTAACTTCCCCCAATAGGATTATGATATCCTTTCATCTTGGAAGCCACAATCAAGAGTTAGAAACGTCATTTGATCATATCATAAGATTTTCATCTTATCAGATCAAGACATCATCATTTTTGCACTTATAAACCTGTGATCTAAGTCTAGAAGAACATTTCAAAAGCATATGCCTGTTGTCCACTTTACAACATGGGTGATAGGGAAGAAAATCCTTTTCATAGGTTTCGTATTGGGAATAGTTCAAATGATGAAATAACCAATGAAATGATTCAAGAAGTTGAACAAGATCCACAGTTTCACATAATTTTGGACAAGATCTTAGAGCGAGATAAAGAAGGCTACTTTCTTTTTTTAGCAAACCAAGGTGCCAAATTGCCCTCTAACTACAATGTGGAGAAAATTAAGGAAGATCCTGAAAAGACTAAAACTCCATTAAATGATCTTAGTAGTCTTCCCCAACAAATAAGAGCACTCCAAAGGCAAATCAAGGAAATACAAGGGGGCACAACTATGAAGTCCTTTGATGGAAATATGAATGTAACCTCTTCTCCTCCAAAAGCAACTATTAGAGTAATTGGCTATTTACTTGATTAATTAAACAATATTTGTTTAATTAATTAAAGTTCCCTTTTATCTCTTTTACACTTAAGCTAACATTAGGTGCATAATAATTAATTATTTTATTAATTATTAATGTGCAAGCCTAGGGTTTTCCATTTTAGGTTTTTTACCTATATGTGGTTGAAACTTTTCTTTTGTATCATTCTTTTACACATTGGAAAATACAGAGCTCCACATCTTTGAGCATTTTACTGTTTTCTATGTTGCTTCTCTTTGCTTCTCCCTGTAACAGGTATTCTTAGCTTGCAGAGATCATTGGGCTCCTATGAGGTTGTATTTTCTCAACTTCTACATGGTATTAGAGCATCAAATCTGTAGCTACCTGTTCTTGTTTTGAGAATTTTTGCATTGGAAGCAGCTCTAGGGTTTTAGAAGTTTCCTTTTTTGATCCAAGAGGTGGGCGTTTTCAGTGCATCCAGGGTTAAATCAGATCTCTCCATTGAATCCAGAGCTACCAAAATAGTCAAGATCGACCTTTGTTTCGTCAAATTTGGCTTCCATTTGTCAGATTTGTAAGGGTTTGAAGAAAGGACTTTTTTGCCAGATCCAGGGGGTGCTCAATTTTTCGGAGCATTTTCAGCCCAAACGGACCTTGCCATTGCGTCCGCAGCGGTCCAAAACCCTAAAATCGACTGTTCATTCGTCCATTTTGGACAAAGTTGATTTGAGAGGCAATTTTTTTTCCTAGAGAAACCATAAGGCCTCCCCAGCACGCGGATCGAGGTAAAAAAAATTCAAAAAAGAAAAAATCATTTTTTTTGCACCATAAAAAATTTCGCAATTTTTCAAATTGTAATTTTTTAAAAAAAGCTTTCTAAAAGCTTTTTCAAAAAAAAAGTTTTTGTTTTAAAAAAAAGAAAAGAAAGAAGTACCTGGAAGGTACGTACTTGCATAGGGTATTGTGCGCTGGACGACTTGTGCGCATACCTTCCCATGATAATTTTTTAATTTTTTAGAAAAAATCAATGTTTTTTTATATATTTTTTTTAACAAAAAATATAATCTGTAAAGGGTTTTTATTATTTTTCTTAAAAAACAATTTTTTTAATAAGCCCAGTTGTGCAAATCCACCGACGGCCATTTGGCTGTCAAATTTAGGCCCGGATTTTTCTTGCGACGGCCGTATGACCATCAAATTTAATCCAACACTGGTTTTTTCCCCTTTGGAGCTGTTTTCTTCCAGAGGCCATAACTTGGGAATACGATATCATTTTTTGGCAAACGAGATATCGTCGGAAAGCTACTTCTGTCAAATTTCTAGTGGTGTGGGTTTCATCACTTCATTTTTCTGTTGGTGCATTCTACAACCAATTGAAGTCAGAGGGGCTGTTTTCAGTCTTGAGCTCATAACTTTTGATCAGTTTCTCCATTTTTTGCGATCTCAGTGGCGTTGGAACTGTATTTCAGAGCTCTTCAGCTCCATCCATGCAATTTTTCTATATTGTTCTTCAAGTATATTTTATTCAGATTTTTGTGTTTTCACACTGTGGTGGATTACCTAGACATATTAGCTCTTGGGAACTTCTTGTTTGCATGGGATGCTTCATTTTTTGTTGTTCTTCATGTATTTCCAGTTCTTTGTCCTTTTTGGGCATTTTGAGCATTATTTGTATGCAATTTTTTATGTAAACGCACTGAGATAAAGTGCCACACTATTGTACATATTTTTGGGGATTTTGCACATAAGGTTGTGCCATATTTTGTACTCGCACTGTATTATAAAGTGCCATGGGAGGGTTGTGTAGTGCCTTTGTTTTTTCCATCACACCTTTGTACGGTGAGTGTCCCTCCATGATGACAGTGGATCCATATGATTCCAACCTCATGCATGTGTGTTTTATTTTTCACACCACTTTTTCAGTTGCAGGTGCTTTCTTGTGCACTGTCAAATGTTGTTTCTTCTCCTTCATGCACTACAGGGTGTTACACAACATTTCAGTGGATCTGTCAGGCTCTCCCAGTTAGCATTATGGGGGGGTTATTATAATGTTCGTGCTAATGCTTCCTTGGTTTCACCTTGGATGGAATCTTCCATTCTCAGTTGATCGGTGTTCTTCAGACTATTGGTACTTGTGCCATCTGTATCTTTGTTCCAGGTGTTTGCCTTTGTTTTTCATCTAATTTGAGGAGTGTCGTTGGGGGCACTCATGCAGGTTGTCTTCTTGATCCTGATCATCCTATCTTCAGAGGAGGTTCTTCAGCACTATAGCAGTCATCTTTTGACAGTTGTTTGCAACTTCTTTCTGCTTCAATGATGTTCTTCATATCTTTTCTCTCTTTTGGAGTAGAGTTTTTCCCATGAGGTTTTCTATATTTCTCCACTTTACAGAGATTTCCTTGTACTTGGGTACCTGATCTGGACTTATTGTCGAGCCCATTGTTTTTTGCTTTCAGTAGCTTCTTCTAGGTTTTAGCTTCTCCCTAAGTCTAGCTTAAAGGGGGGTGTTAGAGTAATTGGCTATTTATTTGATTAATTAAACAATATTTGTTTAATTAATTAAAGTTCCCTTTTATCTCTTTTACACTTAAGCTAACATTAGGTGCATAATAATTAATTATTTTATTAATTATTAATGTGCAAGCCTAGGGTTTTCCATTTTAGGTTTTTTACCTATATGTGGTTGAAACTTTTCTTTTGTATCATTCTTTTACACATTGGAAAATACAGAGCTCCACATCTTTGAGCATTTTACTGTTTTCTATGTTGCTTCTCTTTGCTTCTCCCTGTAACAGGTATTCTTAGCTTGCAGAGATCATTGGGCTCCTATGAAGTTGTATTTTCTCAACTTCTACAACAACATCATCCAAATTCAATGTTTTTGAATTTTTGGAAAGGTTAAATGAGAAGCCTAAATCTAAGCCATCAAATAAAATTGACCAATCTTGTCATATCATGCATTTATCTTCATCCCCCATAATTCAAAATGAACCTCATGATTCTTTCACCCAAGATAACGATTCCATTCAATCACCTTCTTCTATCATATCCTTTACATCCAATGATTCATTTCAATCTACACATCTCGATCAAAACATTCTACAAACCCTTCCTATCTTTGATCAAGATCCCATCTCTCGAGAACCATATGATGATCCCCTCCTTTCATTATTCACCCATGATAATCCTCTTCCATCTCAAGAACAAAATGTTCTTCCAAGTTCTCCGTCCACCTCATTCAATGAATCCATATTCTCTTATGATTCCATCACATCGCAAGAGCAGAACAATTCTTCCATCCTATCCAAAGATTCCCTTCCATCTGATGATCAAGCTACTCCATCTCCTTCATCTAATGATTATTTTCCTAGTCAAGATCAAAGTATCCCATCATCCTCATATCAAGAGCCTCTCACACCTCTTCAAGCCATCCATGAACCCCACACCTATAAATTAAGATCCTCCACCTTTATCCACTCCAGTTTACTTCCAACACCTATCCTTTCATGCATATCATATCCTCCTCACAATGGACTTGCATCTTGTTTCACAAACAATGCATATCCCATGGGTAAACAAATGTGTGAAATTATGAATTACAAAGGAAAAGGTTTAGGCCTTCATGAGCAAGGTATCCTAGAACCCCTTTTTGTCCAAGCACATCCATATTCTCATGGCCTTGGTTATACACCTCATGCTCAACCTAGGTATCCTAGTCCATCAAACTCTCCATCCATCCTAGGTCCTCATCCTAGTCCATCAAAAACTCCATCTATCCTAGGTCCTTATCCTAGTCCATCAAACTCTCCATCCATCCTAGGTCCTTATCCTAGCTCATCAACCCTTCCATTCATAATAGGGTCCCACATTTCTCCATTTCCTATTCTTCAAGAACAACAAAGGCACACATCCTCGATCCACTTTCAAAATTCTTCCTTCATTAAATCATCCATCATACCTCCATATCATTCATCTCAATACACTCCTTCCATTTCTTTTGGAAGCAATTTGGGTGCCAAATGTCAAAAGCTTCAATATAAAACTCCACATGTATCAAAGGATCAACATGTCTCCTAGAAGAGTCATGCAAAAATAAAAGAAAATTTGATCCAAAAATCAAAAGAAAAATTCAAAAGGCCACAAAGGCCCATCAAATCAAAAGAAAAATTCAAAAGGCCACAAAGGCCCATCAATTCAAAAGAAAAATTTCAAAGACCGCAAAGGTTCATAAATCAAAAAGAAAAATTTAGAAGGCCACAAAGGCCCATAAAGAAAATATCAAAATCAAAAGTCATTTGGATTCCTAAAAGCCTCATAGAAGCAATAAAATCAAAATTGGCATCCAAATTTTCTAATCCAAAAGCTTCTTACCATCTCCCATCTAAAAACATATCACCTTCCAAATCCACTTTTCCTCCATCACTCCATCACCCTTCAAGGTGTGTGCCAATGTTAATCTTGCCATCCTTTCCATCTATCCATCACCAATCCTTCTAACCTCCTACATCCAATCCCCATTCTCCTCCTTTAATTCAAAGCTCTGAATAAGGCCTTAGCTTCTACTATCATGCCAACATTTATAAGTTTAATTCCCATTCCCATGGTCTATTAGAGCACATATTCAAGGGATATTAGTCGTGAAACTTGATGCTTAAACCCTTCCTCCATCCCCCTATCATGCAAATATTATCTTTCATATCCATCTCCCTATCCATATAATTTATCTTCCATTTTCCTCTTATCATTCATGGTCATTTTCACCTTTGATCATGACAAGGTTAAGGATCTTCTTGAAAATCATGCATCTTATCCTATTCACTTCATCCAAATCTTCCATACCATATCCTTTGTCATGCATCTTCTCTTATATTGTGGGGAATCTTGTTTCTTCAATTGGTCATCACATTCCATCTTAAATGTCTTTGAGAAGTCCTGAAAAAGTACAAACAAATAAAAAAAAGTCCTGAAAAAATACAAAAAAATCATAAAAAGTCCTGAAAAAATACATAAAAATCAGAAAAGCAGAAAAAAAATAAAAAAAATTCACGTGATCTAAAAAAGTTCAATAAAAACAAGTGGTGAAAACCTGGAAAACAGGCACTACTTGTGATCAAAATGGGCCCCTCCATCTATTAACTTATGTCTTCCATTCGCTTTACGACATCATCTATCCATTTCTATCATTTGTACATATCTATCATATCCATATCATGCAACAAGAATCCTTGTGTTTCATCATGGCTTGATGAAATTTGTACATATTCATACTATTTAGGTTGTGTTTGCACTGGGGGAAGAAACACAGACTAAACAAGAGAGGGGCAACGAGCTTTTAGAATATTACAAACGAACAAATGATGGTTTGACAAAACACAACATACATTGATGCATCAAATCAACCATAACACCAAAACGATCACACTCAATGCCAATGACATCAAAAAACATGGTCAAAACAATGTTAATCAAAACACAAACATCAATGTTGATAACCAAGTTGGATGATCTTAATCTGAATAATGTTTGGAATACTTTAGGCAAAATTTGAATTGTTGGTTGATTTTCTATCATATCTCTGGAGCAATTCGATGATGTATTGAACTAGAAAAGCAAGGAAGGAGTATGATTTTTCTTTGTCTGTTGTTTGTGAGTGAATCATTAGTACTATGCAAATTGGTCGTGAGACATGCTCTACTAAGTATCATTGATGACATTTCAGAATTTGCATGGGAAATGGGTTAACTCTTGTCTGTTTATGCAAGCGATACTCAGGTCATCTCGGTTTAATTATACCTAGATGCTTGTATTATCTTGCTATATCAAAAATCATGAAAACAATACTCAGGTCATCACTGGTGCTAACATACCCTTTGATGCTTGTATTAACTTTCAACATTTCAATGCTCTATGATGACACAAAAAGCACAAATAAGCTCTCAGAATGCTAATACCCTGCATGGTTAGTATAGATTACATTCATTCTAGAATTTGCATTTTGCATTTATAGATTTTCCCAAAAGCTGGAAAAGTATCAGAGTTTCATATCTTTCCAATAAACGACAAAGTATATTTGACATTCACAAAAACATCATCACATACATTTTTCATACATATTTGCATTGGACAATTATAAAAAAATAATAAAACGTACATCATAATCCTCACATCACTTTCGTTGCATTTTCATTTTCACAACATATCATTTTGTTTGTTTCCATACATCATACATTACATCATAAATCATAAACATCATGCATATAGACAATAGAAGCATTTATCGCACAAACAAATCATCACTGCATATCATATATCTCAAAAATGAATGTCAAATGTACAAAAGATGTCAACTATACATGACATAACATCATAAAAAATGGGATCATATCAGTGTGTATACAGATGTCCTAATAGAGTATCAATAAGACATATAAAACATCATGCAAAAAGCACTACGAAGTGCTATCCTCTGATGGTGCTGGTCTGGGACCTGCCCCACCTGTACCTGATGAACCTGCTCTACCTGCTCCTGATGACCCTCCTGGAGGTAATGGCTGAGATACACGCCTGCTGGTAGCCCGAGAGAGACTATGTGTAGACCGAGACTGTGTATAACTCATTCTCTGCTCGGGTGGCAATGCATCATGATACCTGGTCCGATAGAACTCTACCTCTTAGGTGGCCCTGGTCACCTCTCTCATCATGTCACCAATCGAGGTACCTGCTGCTACTCTCTATAGACTATTAGCTAGGGCCATGGCTTGCTCACCTTATTGTCTGGTTGTATCTCTCTTACCCATCACTGTCTTCAACTATCCCTGTAGCTTTGTAACCAAGGTATGTGCCTGTGCTAACTGACCCTGTAAGCCCTACACTCTACTCTGCAAGGTAGCTATCTGACTCGGCACCACTGGATCTACTGAAGATGATGGAGCTGAATGTCTCATCCGTGGTCCACCTCTGCCACCACCTTTGCCACCACCTTTGCCACCTCTGCCACCTCCTCCACCACTATCACCTCCACTCTCCTCATCACTACTATCTCCATCCCCATCTGACTCATCATCATCATCCTCCTCGGAGTCATCATCCTCTGAAGCCACTTATTGTTGTCGCCTATGTCCCCCTATATGTGGTCTCTGCTCTGCAATTGGAGCGGCAGGCTCATCAGGATCAAATAATCATGGTGCAAGATGTTCCAACACATACTGACCATACTCTGGAGTCATCCCCCCGTCAAGAATATCAACTCTGTAGTCCCACATCTATGCTCCCAAACCGGTGAAATCTGCCACGTACTGCATCATATGATATCCGCGGACCCCACACTGTAACCTCCTACTGCCGATGCGCATAAATAGAAGAACCCTATGGTATACCCTGAGGCCGACCATACTATCGCCAAACTTGACCAAGAAGAAACCTCTCAATAATCCCAGGAGTACGACCAATCAAATATCTGGCGATAAAGACATAGGGCATCTCCCTAGCATCCTCTGGCCATGCCTCACAATCTACATAGGGCCGCCAACATACTGTATCGAGATCATCCAGAAGACACTGCCAATGATCCAATTTTCCCAACCTCAGCTGACCAATGACATTGATATATCTGAATCTATATGGTCTACTGACAGGCCATCGTCCACGAGTCAATGGTCACATAACGGAAAAATGCTCCCATGCCCATATCTGTAAAAGCAAACAACCAACAGCTAAACTCTAGCCTCGACCATACACAACATGGTGTAACTCATCATATAAATGTGCAAGCATGCACGATCCCCAAGCATATCGTGTACCCTGCATCACCATACTCTCAAGTACATGACCCCACCCGACTGCAAAGCCCTTCGACCTATAGTCGGGGCACAAAACACCTCCAATGAAGCCTGCAAGTACGGAGGGTAAGGGCGCATACGAATCCGTCATCTCTGCCCATGAGATATAATATCCTGCAATATGATCATCTCTGAATATCCGTCTCAAAGCATCAGTACCTCCCGCCTCCCGACCGTCAAATCTCACTACCTCACCCATCACTGGAATCTTCAAGATGCGATATACATCTTCAGGAGTCACGGTAATCTCTCCTGTCAGAAAATGAAAGGTGTTCGTGTCGCTATGCCACCTCTTTGCAAGTGTTGTCAATAAGGCTCTGTTGAGACGCACCTCAGGCATCTCAAGTAACGAGGTCAGTCTGCATGCCTCGATCACATCTCTATTCGCCTGTACAAGCTGTGGAATCAATCTCCATGTCTTCAGGAATTTTTCTCGTAACTACAAGACGCTCAATCTCTCCTATTCAATAGGAAGAATCATCAAGTCAAAGCAACATCAATATCAAATCATCATGACAAATCAATCAAATCTTAATATCAAATTTATCAAAATCCTGTTTGTTTTTAACAACTTTAGAAGCAAACTTATCAACAAACTATTTGTTTTTCATCATCATGGAAAACAAATTTATCAAAATCCTGTTTGTTTTTAACAACCTTAGAAGAAAACTTATCAACAACCTATTTGTTTTTCATCATCATGAAAAGAAAATTTATCAAAATCCTGTTTGTTTTTAACAACCTTAGAAGCAAACTTATCAAACAACTATTTGTTTTTCATTAACTTGAAAGCAAATTTATCAGCTACTATTTGTTTTCCAACAACCTTGGGAACAAATTTATCAGACAAACATCATCAAATCAGGGCAACGCAATACGCAAACACTCATACTTTTCGAACAATGAATCAACATCTTCAAAATCATAAAAATCAAAAAATTCCAACAAATCTAAAAATTCAAAAAAAATCACAAAAATCAAAATCTTATCGATTCATCGTCTGAGGGGGCATATACCTATCAACATTTGACAATCAGCGTCTGGGGAAAATTTCAAAATTCTTTGAAGCAATGCATAAAACACATCACTTCAAAGAG
>VDFB02227054.1:0-47834 GCA_007258455.2 Sequoia sempervirens | reverse complement strand
CTCTCCTCCTCTCTGATTCCATTGAATCTAGCTTTGCATTACTTTTGGCTTCTATTGTGAGTACAAATGCACCTGACCCTAAAAAGGTGTAGGTGTTCATTGCTCCTTCAGTGGAGCTACCTTTGTTGATGTCTCTTCTGAATGTCTCACCTTTCCCGAAACCCATGGATATGTCGAACACTTCAATTGTATTTGTTGTGATTTTCTCTTCCTCCTCTTCTTCTACACCTCTTGCATCATCTATGAGGAGTTCACATCCCCCTCTAGAGAAAAAGGTGGAGAGTGGTTCTTCTAGTAATGGAGGGCATAAGAGGATCTCACCTTCTCTGAAAGGTGGTCCTATGTTGAATTGTTTTGTTTTAGTAATAGAACAAGTTCTGACTTCCCCTAAGTTTTTCACCGCTCTTGAGTCACTCAGTGAACCTCAGGAAAAGCTTTCCCCATCCGTTGAGGTATGACATGGCACTCCAGTGAAGTGAATGTTTAACTCTTTGGATGAAGTTTTGGCCTTTTTAGTGATATTTTCAAAGTCACTAACCTTAGCACCATAAGAGCTTAGTGGAGGGGACCTTGTGGGGCCCTCTTCCTTAGCCCTTGTTGTAGGATAGTCAGAAGCACCCCCCCTTAACATTCCACCACTACAGGATCATCCTCCTTCCCCCTATGATGATCTAGAGTGGGAAGCGGATGACCTCTTGGTCAATCAATGTTAGGGAGAGGTCCCTTCTTTATCTTTAGGATTAGATGAGTGTGTGTGTTGTGATGTGTTCCCCCATGATCATGTTATGTATTCCTAGATCACCCTTGTGATGCTTGTTGGTGCTTGGATACAGGCATGGTTTTTTTTTTGTAAACCTTCTTCTATGTGTATCATAATTCTTCCATGTTTGTGACTTGATTTTTAGAAAATTAGGGATGATGCAAAGCATTGGGGGCATTTAGGCTTCCC
Organism: Sequoia sempervirens; assembly: GCA_007258455.2. Classification (NCBI taxonomy): domain Eukaryota; kingdom Viridiplantae; phylum Streptophyta; class Pinopsida; order Cupressales; family Cupressaceae; genus Sequoia; species Sequoia sempervirens. The sequence goes on along the minus strand of VDFB02227054.1, from coordinate 46,885 downwards.
TTCCATGTTGACCCAATTTTTTATTTTTACTGTCGTCTAGTGCATTCTTCACATTTTCTGATATAGTAGGGGGTTGATAACTGTTCATTTTATATACTATTATTATACTTATATATATTTATGAGTAGTTCTGACCCAAAAATATTAGGCTACCCTTGTGCCTTGTGTTTTTCTCTTTTGATCTTTTCTTATCTTTCTCTCTTCTTTGCTTGAGTTTTCCTTCTTGTGTGTGACAACTCCACTTCTATGATACTTCAATTTTTAGAAAACACATTCATTGCCAACAAATATTTTCTTGAGAATCTTCACAAATGTCTTTTCAAAGAATCACATTCTCAACCTGAAACCATAACAAAATTGTTTCCTTCATCATGGGTTCATAAAGAAAGAAATTGAGAACCTTCCTCCAACATGGGAGAAGCTCTAATCTTTCCCTTGCAAGGGGGCATTTTCTTCCTTTTGAATTCCTTGATAAACTAAACATCTTTCGAAAGGATTCCTTTATAATGAGTCGATTTGAGAAAAAATGTCCTTTTTTGTACTTTCAAATAGCGCATCCCTTGATTGGACCCCTTTCTTCATGTTGGGTTCCCAAGGGACCCCTTTGAAAGCTTTCCAATCTATTGATGGTTTGTGTGACTACCAGCTTACTTGCCTACATGGTTGCTTTTGGACATGTTCTACTTGTGGGTAAATATGTCAATTTGTAGGTCTTCATGTGAAGTCGCTTTCTAACTCTACGAAGTCCCCTTCCTTGGATTTCCTTCATGTGAGAGATCTTGGGGGATACCTCCTTATAGGTCTATAGGTTTGTAGGGTGCTTCTTCTGAACTTCCTCCAGGAAAGAGATCTTGGGGGTCACTTCCCTATAGGTCTGCGAGTTTGTAGGGTGCTTTCTTGGGGTTTCCTTCATGTGAGATATCTTGGAGGACACCTTCCTTGTAGGTTTGTGAGTCTATAAGGTGCTTTTTCTAGGATTCCTTCATAAGAGAGATCTTGGAGGACACCTTCCTTGTAGGTTTTTGGGCCTGTGAGGTGCTTACTTCTTGGGGGTCATCTCCTTGCAGGTCCTCGAGCCTATAAGAAAATTTCATTCTACAACTTCATAGTTTTGTGGGACAATGAAGTCCTTTGCTTGTCTTGCACTCTCAAGTTTTCCAAATAGTGTTATGCTTCCTTGATAGTTTAGGTATACATTTCTAACCCTACTACCTTTTCAATCTACTTTACCGAAGCACTCATCAGTATTTATGCTCACTAAAGTGGGGGGAAATGTATAGGCACAAATTTGCACCCCTTAGGAAACTTCCCCTTTTACACTTCCTCACCTTAGAAAACCAAATCCAAAGGTGAAATTCCACATCAGCAAGTTGTCTTCATTCCACTTGGCATTCATATTTTGTGTCAGTAGAAGAATATTTGTTAGAGATGCATGTACAACATGTAGACATCCATGCGGCGCACTTACGTCCCTGATGGATTCCTACATCTAAAGTTGGCAAAGGCATTACACTTCCTATTAGAAATGATTTGTAACATCCCTCTTCAACCAACCGACCTAAAAATTCCTTATTCTCCTTACCTCGCCTTCAAAAGGATTCATTCTTCATGCAACTCAATCTCTTTTGGAAATCTCCAAGCATTCACTTCATCTCTTTGGTATCACTTCTTGAAATCCCTTCACTTCCATCACTTCAAGCAATACTTTGGCACTTCATAGCAGCAACAACACTCTATCAACTTTGTAAATCAAGTGTGGAACAATCCATTGCAACATGTGCTTTAGGTTTTGCAACACCTCCCTTCATCATAGTTGAGGTTGTGGTGATTGTTCAAGCCTTCTTTATCCATCATTGGCTAGTGAACTCTTGGTGGGGGTGGTAACATTTCGCTCCTCTTTTTTATGATTTGTTTGAGTAGCTTCATACTATTTTGTAGTGTTATTCGTGTACTTTCTTTCTTTACTTCTTTATCATACATCTCTTTATCATTTCTATTATCTTGGCTTTCCATGGAGGTGGAAACATCGAAACAGGGGTTTGATTGAGGTAGACCCCTACACAACCCCCCAACAATTTTCCCTCTTTCTTGTGTGTAGGTGGACGTGCATTTGGAGCTAGCTGGAGAACAAGCATCTTTGTGAGATTATCTTTAACAACTTAGCCTTCATATATTTACTTTATCATATTCGTTTATATCTTTCCTACTTCATAGTTCTTTTTTTTTCCCTTAGAAGTAACTCTCTAGGCCATCAACTTGTTTTCTGGTGGTTCATGCAGTGTTTATGGTCCTCTTATCATACTAATGCTAGTACACCTGAGAGACAGTACTGCGTCACGTTGTCATCTCGAAACCGCGCTTCCATCCTTGGGTAGAGAGCTGCTTGAGGTACAGTGTTGAACCTAAAAATTGCTTGCATAGCCCTAGTTTAGATTTTGGATTTGAAGAGTGGTTGTAGGGCCTTATAGTCCTCATCATCCTTTTCCCTTACATCAAACATTCTTTTAGAGTGAGGTAGGTTAGGGCAGCCTTCCGCTCTCGGATCTCTATGACCTAGGGCCTTGACATGGTTAGTCCTCCTCTCTTACAACCTCCTCAAAGGTGAATTCTCAATTCTTTTTGTTATGAATTCAATTTCAAAAGAAAATCTTGCTATGGGTATCCTTAGTGAAGGATGTGATTTTTGAAAAATGCAAAGATTTTCAACACAGGATTTGTTGTCCATCAAATACACCTTATTGAAAATAAAAGAGGTAGGATCCCCCCTTAGGATGGTGCATGTGAACTGAAGGAGCATGTGGCATCCTAAGGAAAGGAAGAACATGAAGATATGTTGTGGCCCATGATACATGAAAAGATGTAGGCATGGGAATGTTGTTGCACATGTGAAGGATAACACATAGGCACTACAACATCAAGAAGCAAGCAAATAAGAGAGAAAGATAAATAAAGAGAGATAATCAAGGACAAAGAAATCAAGAGATAGGGGGATCTAATAATTTAGGGTTAGAACTACTTAGATATAGAAGGACAAATATAATATAATATATATATGAACTATCATCAATCCCCAAATATATTAGAACATGAAGAAAAATAAATAAATAAAATTGGGTCAACATGGAAGGGAAGCCTAAATGCCCCCAACACTTTGCATCATCCCCAATTGTTGAAAATCAAGATACAACATATGGAAGAATAATGCAATAAATAGAGGAAGTTTTCAACACAATTTCACTCTTGTATCCAAGCACCTACGAGGGTGACATGGGTCCTCTAGGAACACATAAAACAAGTACGGGGGAAAAACAACACACACACAAATCTAATCTATAGGTAAAGAAGTTCTCTCCTAGTCCTCATCAACTAGGAGTTCATCATTCTCCCAAAATAGATCATAATATGGAGAGGGCAGATGGGCCTGCATGGGTAGGATAGCAAGGGGAGCACCCTTCGACTCTCCTATGACAAGAGCTAAGAGGGCCCCTTGAGGTATTATTCACTCAACTCCTATGAGGTAAACATCATTAATCTTGTAAAGATCACCAAAAGAGCTAGGACATCATCAACCAAGTTAAACATGCACTTGATGGGAGTGCCATGTGTTAACTGAATGAGAGATGAAGGAGGTTCCTGAGATCCATCATCAATCTTTTCAAGGGAGACAGTGACAAACTCAGGAGAATAGGTGTTTCCTCCATCACAAGGATGATGCAAGCCAAAGAGGAACCCTCTCCCAAGTAAGGTGATCCCTTCTTTTAACCTCCATTGGAAGTGAGGTTGTCCTCCAACTCACACTTCATTAGAGGATGCGAGATCCCCACAGAGGAAGTTGAAGGAAAGGAGGAAAAGGACAAGGCTACGTCAGAAACCACTGTGGTGTTCAACATGTCCATGGGTCAAGAAAATGGAGGGATTTCTAGAAGGTACATTAGAAGAGAAGACTCCTCAAAGGGAGTGATGAAAAACTACATCCTTTTTGGGTGAGGGTCACCAACATTCATGGGGGGATTTGGAAGCAAAATTGAGGCGATGGGAACCAAAGAAGAAGAAGAAGAGGGTGGCATAATAGGAAAATTTGAAATGAGAGTTGTTGGCTCCTCTTTTTCCTTATGTGGGGCAGCTTTCTTAGTAACCAGAACCTTCCTTCGATGCTTACGCTCATGTTCAAGTCAATTTCCTTGGCTCCAAAAACTAGAATTCACTACTTGAGAAGGAGCAAGATGCTTCTGATCCAACATAGGTATGTCCTCCACAATCATGGTCGGTGAAAGTACAACCTCCTGAATGGGAGAAGGAGAAAGAAGTACATGAGAAAATACTAAAATAGGTGGAGAAGTAGATCAAACGTCTCGGTGGAAGGCCTCTTCCGATTCACTATCTAAGGTGCAGGAGTAGTCGGAGGTCATGAAGGCCAAGACGTAGGGTCAGCTCCATGAGGGCCCTTCCACTTACCATAGAAAACGAGCCTGGACATCATGGGTAAGATGGGAAGATCAAATACTTGATGCTTGGCCTTTTATTAAGTAGGCACCATTAGACTCCCCAGGCAAGCCATGGGAGCAGAAGTCGAAGGTGCCATATAAGCGAAAGAGGTAGAAATTGATGAAATGGCAGAAGAAGAGGAAGGATCCTTGACATGAGAAGACTTCCCCTTCCCCTTTTGAGAGTAGGATGAGGTAGCCTACTATTGCATGATCATAGAAGCCTTAACTGAAATGGCATAAGGGTAGATAGGGTAGGTCACCTTTGGTGCTATTCCCCCATTCTTCTATTTAACATAGGTGTGATAGAATAGGTTTGTCCTTGGAGGAAGAAAAATATTAGGGGTAGGACAAAAGTGATCTAACAAGTAGCCCCCACATGACACCAGAGTTTTATATCTAGTGTCATACACAACGTGCATACAACCTTCATGATAAAACTTCAAACACTTATGAACTATCAAAGTGACTATGTTCATGGAAACTAGCCATGGGATGCCTAGCTTCACTCTGAATAAGTCTAACCCTAGATGATATCAAAAAGAGAATTTACAATCCCGGTCCTATTGGGACTAAGAGGGTGATGAAACCAATTAGAGGGACTAAGAGTTTGGCATGTGTATGTATTGCGGTTTTCAACTTTTCATATTCCTCCCTATGTAGAAAATTTAGTAAAAAATTCTCCTACATTACTACATTCACATGACTCATAGGGTCAAATAGAACACTACTCACAATATTCCCATTGATGTGAGCAGGAATGTATAGAGGAGAATGATGTTTGTTCATGTTCATAGGAAATTCTTGCAATGTGCAAGTTATAGTTGGTGATTCAGTTGTAGGTTGCATGAGAGGAATAGGCATAAATGAAACCATATTTACATAATTCAAGATTTCAAGGGAAGAAAAATAGGAGGTTCAAAAATTAAGTTTGTAGATTGATATGTAAAGGGGTTCGTATAGATCTACAACTCACTATTCCCCTTTGCAACATAATTGTTTGCATTTTTTTCCCCATTGAGGCAAACATTACTATCATCAATGTGATTCTACATCTTGTGATGCAGGTGCATGCATATTTCGATATCATGTCCAAGGATTTGATGGTACTGGTAGAATGTGTTCTTTTAATACTAGTTAGGGTAAGGTTCAATAAGGGGTCAAGGATTTGGAAAGGATATAACTTTGTCTTTAATAAGTTCTTTAGAATAAAAGTGTATTATTTTGATAACTTTGTGAACTATCTATTGCATTTGAGCCCTTTGTCACCAGACTCAACAACTACATTCACAATAGATTTACCCTTACTAGAGATCGACACAATAGACCTACCCTTAGGATGGGAATGTGAGGAAGATCCCCCAAATTGGGGAATCGTCTACTAGTATTCTCTCAATGTAGCACAAATATGTGCAAAAGAGGTGCATTTCATCAAAGCAAACTGTAACTTAGGGAAAATATTAGGTTAGCATTATAAGGCATAAACAAACTAAACCCTAGGTAAGCAATGAAGAACAATGGAGTTAGAAAACATAAAAAAAAAAGAACAATCTCACCAAGTCTTCATGTCCTCCATGAATCACCTTCATTGCACCTTCTCCATTTGCTACAAGCTGATTTTTGCCCTCAAATTTTTGATGAGCAACCTATGACTATGGCAATGTCCAAAGAAAATATTGAAGGATTATATCAAAAGCCTCAATGCAAGTATGCAAGTGTGCAATAAACCTAAAGTATGCAGAAAATAGCCTATGAAGTATGAAGTCACAATGTCAAGAGATTAAGAGATGTCCAAATGAGGCGAAAATTTCCTTTTTTATAGAAAAGCCAATTTTGGATGAATGGCCAAGATTGTCAAATGAGAGATGCCATAAGATCAATGGCTAAAATTAGATGTGACAACCCACAATTAGGGTTAGGGAAAAATTAGGTTAAATTTTGAAAGAAAGGGTTGAGATTTGATTTAGAAAAATCAAATCAATGCACAAGGTTGCATGTGACAAGGAGAAAAGGCTGGAGATTCAAATAATAATTTAAAATTATTTGATTTAAAGATTGAGTTGACCTTTTGAATTAAAAAATAATTTAATTCAAAAGTAGTGGGACCATGTGATAGTAAATAATTAATTTAAATTATTTACTTGGAGAGAAAATTAGAAAGTGGACAATTTTAAATAAATGAATTTATTTAAAATTAGAAAAAGCCTAGGTGGACAACAATTAAATAAATTAAAGAATTTATTTAATTATAAGAATACATTAAGAAATTAATGAAATATTTAAATAAATAAATAAAATTTATTTATTTAAATAATCAGGATGAAATAATGGACAAGTGATAATTAAATAAATTTATGAATTTATTTAAATATAGAGGGACATAACACATTAATGATGTATTTAAATAAAATAAATGTAATTTATTTATTTAAATAGTCAGAACGAATAAAAGACATGAATTAATTAAATGATTAAGAATTATTTAATTAATAGTTGAATTTGGACCATGGTACATAATAAAATATTTTAATTATGTTGAGAAGAAATATGGAGAAAATAAAGTTTTACAGGCCTAGGTCAATTTTATGTGTCTACATTTTTCCCCTCTTTGTCATAATGTAGCTTGTCAAATTGTGACAAAGAAAATTCAGTATAGAATATACCCCAGTGAAGGTACGAAGTATTTATGCCCCCTCGGGAAAATTTTCAAATTTTGAGCCGATGCTAGAAAAATTTGGAAAGTCACTCGATAAGTCAATTCGATGTCCAGAAAAATAATGGCGTGATGAGATTTGAATTTTGACGTGCTTAAGGAAATCAAAAGGTCAGTCAAATTTGGTCAAATGAGCCTCCAGTAATAAGGCTGCAGAAAAAACCCAAAATTTACCCTATAAATAGGTTGAATTTGGGTGAAAAGTCAATTCATTCACTTTTTCCTTTTGAGAATTGAGAGCTCAAAGCCAAAAGACCTCATGCAAAGATGGTTCTAGTGACTAAGCATCATGGATTTTGAGTGCGGATCTTCTGATGGCCAGAGGGCGCAAAGCCACCAGTATGTACCATATTCCTGCTTTGTAATTTTCTCATTTTACATGCATTTTTAGGCATTAAAGTTAAGACAACAGATGTGTAATGACACATCTGCTTTCATGAAAGACACAATCATGTTCACATCACACACATTTGATGCATTGTGACACAAATGCAGAGGTTAGGGTAGGTATAGGTTTACAATGATGCATTAGTTGGCCAGTGAGATGCAATCGCCAAATTGAAGTGCAAATGCTAGACTGTGTGACACATTTGTTTTACAATGATGCAACTGATGGAGGGATTGACGCAAGTGCTAAAGGATGATGCATCTATGATATTTTGTGATGTGATCATCATGCCAAGATACATATGCCTGATGAAATGATGCATTTGACTTTGACTAGGGTTGACCTAGTTCAAGCTTTATTTCTTAGATACTTTTGATTAGATAGATGATAATGATGATGTTCAATAATGTACTAATTCCCATCTCTGCATGTACAGAAAAATTACCACCTATTTATGCTTAGGAGTTCAGGCCAACGACATGCCCTCAAAGATCACTTGCAAGATAGGGAGTGAAGGTGACTGATGCAGTTAGGATTGTACTATGTGACCTATATGCCCATTATTTGGGAAATTAGGGGTCTTCTGATAGCACTGGAAAAGAGGTGGCATTTGGAGACCTATTCATTTCACATGTCGATGGGAGAGGCTATTGTCACTCTAGAGGATTTTTATAGGATTCTACGCATTCTGATCAGAGGAGAGCAAGTGGTCTATGATCCACACCAAGGAATTTAGGCTTTGACAGAGTATTATGAGCCTGGTGATGTTGTGTAGCTAGGAATTGATTGTTACGACATCAGATGAGAGTTTATGGCTGAGTGGTATGCGCAATGGGATGCTATGCTATGCACTTTGATTGTTGGTGTGCGGATTCTTGATCACCACGATCATGGGTTTCCTATTGGATGGGGAGAGGTGCTCATCAAGATGAGATGGGACAAGACTGTGTTTGCATGGGGACCATGTTTACTCGAGATGTTATATCATTAGTTGCATGAGGTGGCATATAAGGAGGTGAGTAGTATTAGCTATGGGACTACCTTATTGATGATTTGGGCCTCAAAGCATATTCCCATTTTTCTTCCACTAATTCAGAGGTTACAGCTGGTTGAGGGTATGTCATATGTTTACTTGTATGTAGGAACATTGCAGCAGACCAAAGTTGGAGACACATGATTTTGGCACCATCGCATTGACACACTAATGGAATTTTTTTGGAGGCCATACAAAGATTGTGCACAATGGATAGGAGAGGGTGATCATATTTCTTTTTGTCGATAGTTTAGATACCTAATTGGCCATATAGTTTAGTCTTAGTTGATCACTGAGATGTACCTTCCATAGTGGGTATTACGTTAGTTTAGGGAGCAATAGGATGTTCTTGTGGGGACTGCAGAGTATGCTTGTTCATCTTTGGAGACCATGTGGGGGCCAGTCATATCAATGCCACTGGTAGAGTAGTAGGTAGATGGATTGGTTGCACAATAGTAAGCTTGGAGCGGGGATCCTACAGATCCTGGTACTATAATGGATTATGATTCCTAGTGGAAGACTCACAAGACATAGCCATTGATAGATCTAGATCAGCCAGTGCTAATTGATCAGCTATAAGTGATACCACAGGTGTAGCGAGGGGGAGGAGGAGCCAGAGATGGTAGTAGGGGGAGAGGGAGAGATGGAGGCAAGGACGAAGGTAGAGGAGATAAAGGTGGAGGGGATGATGGAGGGGATGGAAGAGATGGTGGGGATGGAGGGAGGAGGAGAGGAGGAGGAGATAGTGGGAGGCAAGGTAGGAGGGTGTGGAAATTAGTTGAGCGAGCACCACTATCACCTATCTGTGAGGTAGGTGAGGGAGAGGAGGAGGAGAGAGAGGAGGGTTGTCAAGAGGAGGGTCAACAAGAGGAGGTCAAAGCCAAGGGAGAGTAGCCAGTAGGGCAACCAGAGGGAGTGATGTTGAGGGAGGAGGAGGTGCATATAGGAGATGAGGAATTGTATGTCAATGGAGGGGAGGAGGTAGTTGGTGGAGAGGACGATATTAGAGGAGATGATGAGGATATAGATATCGATGGAGATGATGACATGGATGAGGCTAAGAGAAAGATGAGGGAGTGAATGGTAGATGGGGAGGAGGATGTAGCCAGGAGGCCACCACTACCTTGATATGCAATAGTTGTTCAGAGGTTGGAAGACATGCATAGTAGATTGGATGAGGCCTCAACACATATTAGGACCCTATAGGAAAACTTAGAGGTTATGAGCATGGAGCAGGATCAGGCTATGATTAGGTAGCAAGAGGCATAGAGATGGTGTTCTAAGTTTTCTCAGTTATGTATAGGACTAGTTGGGGAGATTGCTAGGGAGTTAGCTAGGGTTAGTGCTAGTTGGGGTTAGTATTGGATGCTATATGAGAGGGCAGTGCCAATAGAGTAGCAGAAGCCTGGTTTTTCTTAGTCTCAGAGCAGGATAGGGAGTGGCAACAACTGGAGCCACAACACTTGTAGCTAGATTAGTGTGGGTGGTTTCACTTCATTAGGATAGTCCTATGGGCATAGGTCTCATCACAGACACAAACACTCCTTAGGCCAAAGATCTAGCCATAGTCATGGATCATCAACTTTAGGAAACAGGTCACAACATAGCTAGCTGCCTGTTATTGATCCATCAACCTCACAAACTCAGCCTATCGTGTCTTCACAAATACTATCAGTGCCAGTTATAGAGCATCGGTCACCTCGTTCTTCACCTTGAGAGGATGAGGAGAGCACTTCTTAGGGCCTTTATTATCTTGTTATCTTTTCATTATGTTTGAGACATTTGATATATTGACTGTCGAGCCTGCAAGCTCTATTTTTGGGATACCTCAAGACTTTATCCTATGACATGATTTTGAGATTATATATATAATGCAATTTTGGCATGGACTATGTATTATGTGTTATGTGATGTTGTATGATGTTATTATGCTTATGTGATGTGATTTATGTGATGATTCCTATGATGATGCCCTTATATGTTATATGATGTATGCATTTATGATGGTTATTTATGATGAGATGTCATGATGATACTATGTTATGTATGATGGTTAGTCTATGATGATGATGATGTTCTATATGTATGCATAATTTTGTATATGTAATTCCATGTTTATGATTATGGATGCATTGGTGTATTGATTATGTAAGTATGGATAATGTGATGTATGATGCTTTATTGTATGATGTGCATGCATTAATGATATGGGCAATGTTATGAAAATGTTTAATGTGATTAAATGTTATGTGAATGAAAATGGATGAATGCAACTAATATAGGTATGCTAATGATCTAAATTCCCATATGTGAATGGATTAAATATCTGATGTACTAATGCAATGTCAATATATGATCATGTATGCAATTATATTTTTTTGTATATCATAGGATATTATCAGGAGGTGAAAGAAGAGAAATGACTAGATAGAAGGAGATGGATGTTTGATGAAAATAAAGGTGATATTTTCTTCAAACCAATTAGGTTCAACTATCCTTCAAACTCTCAAACCCAATCTAGGGTTACTTCCTTCAAAATCTCACCAAATTGCTTATAGGTCAGCAAGCCCACTTCTTCTCTTGTATATTTTAGAGAAATTAATTAAGGGACTTGACTCCAACACTTTCAGAGACCCATTTGTCTCCCATTCAACATATCAACTTGGTGCAATAGGTATTTTTAAAACATCTTGCATAAAATTGTCCTTTAACGTTGTTCCTAGGCCAAATTAGGCCTCTTTTCCAAAGGAGGTACTCAAAATACTTCACACCAAACTTGAAATTCTTCACCAACAGATCCAACTAGTCACAAAACTCACAATTCTACCATTAGTTTCCATAGATCACTCCAATTTTCTGCTATCCCAAGCAAAAACCAATAATTTCAAGCCTAGCAATTAAACTTGCTAAACTAGGGCACATGCTAAAACCATGAAAACACTATCACCTTACCCTAAAACTAAGAAAATATTAAATAAAACTCATAAAGGGCCCATTCCACCAAACTACAGAATTTTCCTATGGTAGAATAGCCTATTTTGACATGATTTTATTCAAAACCCCAGCAAACCCTATCAAACTGTGTAACCTTCAAAAAATTGGCTTTATCTCCTACAAATTTGAATGAAGATCACTCCAAATAGATTCAAATAAGATCTAATACAAAGGCACACCACTTCACATTTATTTCACATGTTTATCTTACTGTACGAAGCCATCCAAAGTATACCAAAACACATAACACATAAAATCACACAAAAGAGAGCAACAATGCTTCATTTCTCCAAATCTTCAAGCAACCAACCTACCTCAATGATTATGGAGGATTTTTAAACATGTTTACAAGTTATACCAATGGTTTACAACTATAATTTGGAAAGATGACCTTTCATCTTCCTCTAACTAACAAAAATGACAAAAAGTGTATAGTGCAGCTTTTGCAAAGTTGCTACATTATTGACAACATTTGAACACAACCCCATTAGGACCCTAAATGACTTAATTTACATCAAAAATTTGTCAAATTTACCTTATTACAACATGGAATGACTCAACCCTATCCTAGACTCCAAAATGCACATACAAACCAAAATTTTCAAGGGTGCTCCTACACCATTCAACTAGGGAGGAAACAATTTCATCCTCCTAATGAAATGAGTTCTTGGATTGAAGTACCATGCCATTTTATATCATCTTCAGTCATCCACTAAGCATCCTCAATTTTTAGATCTTTCCATTTAACCAAATAATCATTATACACCTTCTTCCTAGTTCTTTTGACCTCCCTTGTGTCTATTATGCCTTCAAGCTTCATTAGCTGGCTAGGAGGTAAATCCTTGACCCATTCATCATCTTTAGCATCTACAGTACCTACAACATCACCTACATTCACAAAACCTTTAAAAGGATACAAATCAGCAACATTGAAAATGGGTGAAATGGAAACTCCTGGTGGTAGCTCAATTTCATAAGCATTCTAACCAAACTTGTGCACTATCCTACAAGGGCCAATCTTCTTCATCATCATCTTAGTGTATTTTCATTTTGGAAGTCTTTCTTTTCTAAGATGTGCAAGCACTAAATCACCAACCTTGTACTGAACATCTTTCCTTCTCAAATTTTCCTTCTCCTATTTCTCCACACTCTTTCTCAAGTTCTCCTTGACCTGGTCATGAATATCTTTCATAGCAATTGCAAAGTCTTCCCCTACTGCACTCCTTTTCTCCATATCTCTTAGGTCTCTAAGTTCATAAATACCTCTAGGACTCATACCATAGACCACTTCAAAATGACTTCTCCCTATGCTTGTATTTATGGAGTTATTTTATGTATACTCTACTTGAGGAAGTACAATGTCCCATGACTCACCATGCTCCTTAGTTAGACATCTCAACAAGTTTCCAAGAGACCTATTAACAAACTTAGTTTGGCCATCTGTTTATGGATGGTATGTTGAACTAAATTGCAGATTAGTACCTAACTTTTTCCACAAGGTCCTCCAAAAATGACCTATAAACTTTGAGTCTCTATCAAACACAATGCTCAAGGTAAATCCATTAATCCTCACAATTTCTTTGAAAAATAGACCAACTATATGAGATGCATCATTAGTACTTATGCATGCAATGAAATGGGCCATCTTACTGAATCTATCTACAACCACATAGACACTATCATTCCCCCTTTGTGTTTTAGACAGACCCAAAACAACATCCATGCTTATGGACTCCCATGGACAGTTAGGAATAGGTAAAGGTTGATACAAACCTGCATTAGAGCTTGTCCCTTTGGCTCTTTGGAAAATCCCACATCCCTCTACAAACCTTTTGACATCGACATGCATCCTAGGCCAGTAATAAAAAATCTTAACCTGCTCCAAAGTTTTGTCAAATCCAAAATTCCCACTCAATCTTCCACAATGCTTTTCCCTTATCAAAATTTCCCTCATGGAGCACTTAGGCACACACAACTGAGCCCCTTTGAATAAAAAACCATTTTGCAACACAAAATCTACATATTCACTATGAAACTTATGTTGAAACTAACTGCAAACAACTTAGGCATCCCTAAAGTCGTCATCATGCTCATACATACCTTTCAGAGAATCTATCCCAATGCTTTGAATTTGTACCTCTTGCACCATCATATACCTTCTACTCAGGGCATCAACAACCTTGTTTTCTTGTCCTTTCTTGTTCTTGATTGAAAATGTATAGGCTTGCAAGTACTCCATCCACTTCATGTGCTTCTTATTCAACTTGTCTTGAGTATTCAAATAACTTAATGCATGGTTATCTATAAACACAACAAACTCTTTTGGAAAGAGATAATGTCTCCATTTCTTAAGAGACTGAACCATGGCATAAAGTTCAAGGTCATATGTGGAGTACCTCTTTTTGGGATCATTTAGTTTCTCACTGAAGAAGGCATCTAGTTTCCCCTCTTGGCTCAAAACTACCCCTATAGTAGATCCACTTGCATCACATTCCATAGTGAAAAAATTATCAAAATCAGGGAGTGTGATAGTAGGCACTTGTGCCACTCTTGACTTCAAATATTCAAAGCTTTTATCTACATTTACAGTCTAGCAAAACTTATCCGCCTTCACCCTTTGATGTATCAATCATTGGCGCACATATGTGACTAAAGTTCTTGATGAACTTCCTATAAAAACTGGCTAACCCATGAGAGCTCCTAACTTCTCCAACTAAATTAGGTGTTGGCCAATTGAGTATGGCTTCAAATTTTGTAGGATCCATCCTCAAAGTCCCCTCTAATATCACAAACCCAAGGTAGAGAAGTTCCCTATACATAAATTGACACTTCTTGAGATTGATCATTAACTTCTCCTCATTGAGCTTATTCAAGACCTTATCAAGGTGTTCCAAGTGATCTTCTCTTGTTTTACTATACACAAGAATTTCATCTAAGTACACCACCACAAATCTACCTATAAATCTCTTCAACACCTCATTCATTAGCCTCATGAATGTACTTGCGGCATTTGACAATCCAAAATGGCATCACTAGCCATTCATATAAGCCTTCATTGGTCTTAAAGGTGATCTTCCACTCATCATCTTCCCTTATTCTAATATGATGGTATCCACTTTTTAAATCAATCTTTAAAAAGTACCTAGCACCACCCAAACTATCCATTAAGTCTTCCATCTAGGGTATAGAGAACCTGTACCTAATGTTGATCTTCTTTATTGCTCTTGAGTTTGTACAAAGTCTCCAATCTCCATCCTTCTTAGGGGCCAATATTGTCGGTACAACACAGGGACTTAAGCTCTCCCTTATCAGTCCTTTATCTAGTAGCTCCTGAACCTATTTCCTGATCTCCTGATTCTGTTGAGGGGTCATCTTGTATGTTGCCTTGTTTGGCAGACTTGCACCTGGTATCAAGTCAATATGATGACTCACATCTCTAATAGGAGGCAATGCATTAGGCAACTCCCTTGTCCCAATATGTTCATACTTGTCTAAAAAAGCATTTACTTCACTTACAACCTCCACTTGATCTTCTGTAACATTAGAGATTGGATTTCCCACAATTGCAAAACCAACTTCCTTCTCTAGGTCTTTCAAGAACACCTTTTCTTTGTAAACCATTACACTAGGACCATCATGAATTGTACTATCATCTTCTTGCAGGGGTGACATGGTATATGACACACCATCCTTCACTATTACATACTCATTCTTATAGCCATCATGTTTACCCTTCTGGTCAAATTGCCAAGGCCTACCAAGAAGTAGGTGGCACACATCCATTAACACAATATCACAAAGAATCTTGTCTTTATAAGGTCCCATGGTAAACTCTACCCAAACTTCCTCATTCACAAGCACTTGCTACCCCTTATTGAGCCATGAGATCTTATAAGGAGATGGGTGAGGTATTCTTTTCATTTTAAGTTTCTCAACCATTTCTAAAGACACTATGTTATTTGTTGAACCATAATCAATGATTGCTTTGCATACCTTTCCTTGAGACTTGCATGTTGTCTGAAATAGAGCTTTACTTTGAAGGGGTTCCTTGGTGATTGACACTTTAATTAGTTTTCTCCTGATCATCAAAGCCTCTCCTACTTCTGGTGTAGAACGAAGTGAAGGTGAGTTGACACTTTCTTCATCCTCATCTTGAACAAGTTGTGTCCTTCTTTCTCCACTATGAGAACTTCCACCCTATTTTTTCGGGCACTTCCAAGCATTATGGCCATATTGGTTACAGTTATAACACCTTCTAGAGAAGGTATTAGACCCCCTTCCTTATCCATTAAATCTTCCCCTACCTCTTGGCCTTCTTCCTATAAAATTTCCTATTATTTCTCCACTAGACTCATGACTAGTGTTTTGTTCATTTGGGCCTCTTTATGAGCCTCTTCCACTAGGGTTACCTATGCCCCTAAATCTCTTTCCTCTTCCCCTTGATTAATTTTCATGCCTCCTCTTTATCTTCTCTTCAACCTTAATGGCTATGTGAAAGCACTCCTCTATGGTCCTAGGATTGGGAAGGCTGATTTCATCTTCAATTCAAGACCTCAAACCATTCAAGTAGCTAGCAATTTTCTCCTTTTCATTTTCAATATGGCCTAACCTTATGCTAAGTTTGTGAAATTCTTCAGTGTAGGCTGCCACATTCAACTCTTTTTGCTTCAAATTTTGTAATCTTCTAAACACGTGTATCTCATAATCAACATGTAAGAATTGTCTCTTTACCTTTGCCACCATCTTGTCCCAAGAATTCATCTTGGACTTACCCATATTTTTCCTCTCCTCTTGGGTGTAATTCCACCATGTTAGTGCTAGTCCCTTCAACTTGGTTTTGGAAAACTTGACCTTCTTATCTTCAACTATCTCTTTGAACTCAAAATAATTATCTAAGGCATCTATCCATTCAGTCACTTCTTCAACATCTATTTTTCCACCATACATATGTAGCTCCATTTTCACATCTTGTTTCTCTCCCTTCACAGCCTTAAGCAATTGTAGAAATTTCCTCTCTTTTGGATCCATTTGTCCTTGGGATCCTCCTGGGGTGTTCTCCTCTTCACCCTCTTCCTCATCTTCAGAGTCACTCTCCTATCTCTCTTCTCCATTGCTTCCATCCTAGATTCCATGGCTTCTTGAGACTCTCTTAGGGCTCTCAACTCCCTAGCAACAACAACTAAATTACCTTTCGAAGGCATTTCCAATGCTTTGCCTTAGAACTTTTCAACTTTTCTTCTTCCAAATCCCAAACTTCTTGAAAATGGTCTCAGCCTAAGCTCTGATACTACCTGATGTAGAGCGAGGTGATATTTTCTTCAAACCAATTAGGTTCAACTGGTATTCAAACTCTCAAACCCAATCTAGGGTTACTTCATTCAAAATCTCACCAAACTGCTTGTAGGTCAGCAAACCCACTTCTTCTCTTATATCTTTTAGATAAGGCCATTTAGGGAATTAAATATAGCAATTTTAGAGACCCATTTGTCTCCCATTAAACATATCAACCTAGTGCAATAGGTTGTTTTGAAACATCTTGCACAAAATTGTCCTTCAATGTTGTTCCTAGGCCAAATTAGGCCTCTTTTCCAAAGGAGGTACTAAAAATCCTTCACACCAAACTTGAAAATATTCACCAACAGATCCAACTAGTCACAAAACTCACAATTTTTCCATTATTTTCCATAGATCACTCCAATTTTCTATTGTCCCAAGCAAAAACTAGTAATTTAAAGCCTAGCAATTAAACTTGCTAGACTAGGGCACATGCTAAAGCCCTCCAAACACTATCACCCTTCCCTATAACTAATAAAATCTTAAATAAAAATCCTAAAAGGCCCATTCCACCAAACTACATAATTTTCCTATGGTGGAATGGCCTATTTTGACATGATTTTATTCAAAACCCTAGCAAACCCTATCAAACTGTGCAACCTTCATAAAATTGGCTTTATCTCCTACAAATTTGAATGAAAATCACTCCAAATGGATTCAAATGAGAGATAATACAAAGGAACACCAATTCACATTGATTTCACATGTTTATCTTACTGTATGGATCCGTACAAAGTCTAAAAGTATGAAGAACACAAAAAATCACACAAAAGAGAACAACAATGCTTTATTTCTCCAAATCTTCAAGCAACCAACCTGCCTCGATGATGATGGAGGATTTTTAAACATATTTAAAATTTATACCAATGGTCTACAACTATAATTTGAAAAGATGACAATTTATCTTCCTCTAACCAACAAAAATGACAAAAAGTGCATAGTGCAACTTTTGCAAAGTTGCTACATTATTGATAACATTTGAACACAACCCCACTAGGACCCTAAATGACTTCATTTGCATCAAAAATTGGTAAAATTGACCTTATTACAACATGGAATGACTCAGCCCTAACCTAGACTCCAAAATGCATATACAAACCGAAATTTTCAAGGGTGCTCCTCCACCAATGTTAGTGCAGAGAAAGAATCCTTCAATATATTGTCGAAGAACAAATAGATTTTTCTCTAATCATCATTGGGAGAAATATTTTAATGGCCAAAAACACCATGATATGACATAGAAAAATGGTGTGCAAGGTCGTACCATCACAGGAAACAAGCAGTCGTAGACAAGGATGATCATGACTCATACTAGGAGCTCAATTGCCCCAGTGTTTTTGTCACAATCAATCATAGACAAGAAAGACAAGAAAGACAAGAAAGAAGAGCCATGAAATGATGTTTCTCCTCTAGATCCTGATGCTAGGAAATCCTTGAGGAACTAGCAACATGATAGTCCAAAATAGACATTCATCATGATACGTCGTTGCTCTAAATCCTATTGTCAGGACATTCTCAAGGAGCTAGTAACATGATGAAAAATTCAAAGGACAAATATGACAAGATAAAAGATAATGTTTTCCAAAGTGTTTTCCAAGTGTTTTTGAATGATGCCAAGTTTGATAAAGTCTAGATGATGAATGCCAGGTTATGCCAAATTTAGGAAGGGCACATCCTGAATGATGTTGATGTCAAGAGGATCAATCCTCAAATGTCACGAGAATCCCTCAAAATGCCAGATGATAGTGATAGTGCTTAGGAAAGACATATCCTAAATCAAAAATAAATGAAAAGATTTGTTGTTCAGAAAGACACATCCAAAGAACAACCAAGAGCTGACAGGTTGACTTGTTATGACAATTTGACCAAAGTTGACTAGATGAGATAATTGACCACATGCTTGCGTTGACATGCCAATGTAATCGAAATGTCGATTTTATTGATTATCAAAGTTTCTTTTAGAAATTGTCTGTTTTAGGATTTTTTTTTTGATTTGAAGACATCTGACATGTGTGATAGTGCAATTGCATGAACCCTAATGGACTGACCTAGTGCAGCCTCGGGGGCTCATCGATTGATGGCCTTGCCTAGGTCATACACTCAAAGACCTCATAGTTTGATGGGACCAATGACTTGGTCTTGATTGATCAAAGATTGAGTCATGATTTTATTTTAAAAAACCTAAAAGGACTGACCTAATGTCTGAGGGGCTCAAAGATGAGCCTTGCCTACATAGCAAATGCATAGTTCGACAATGACAAACACTGACTGACATGACTGACTTTGACTCTGTTTTGGTATTTTTGAATGTTAGTTGGATGTTTTTGTATTTTTGACATATTTTTATTTTTTTGGATTTCTTTAGGACATTTTTCAATTTTTTCTTTTTTCAGGACTTTATGATTTTTAGGTCCTTTTTCAAGACTTTTTTTGCTTTTTTTGTCTTTTTGTAGGACTTTTTTATGATTTTTTCAGGACTTTTTCAATTAACAACATGATGTGAGAGACCCACTATAGTCACATGATAAAATATTTCCCCCAGTCAAGTCGAGGACTAGCCAAGGAAGAGACAGAAAAGGACATGCCTAGGGTGAAAGATGGATGGTATGTAAGACCCGATGGCAACCATTGTCAACCATAGAAAGAAATGATAGAATGTCACGAAAAGTGTTGTGAGGGTGTTGGAGAATTGGGTATTTATTATGGACAAAGGTAGATGGAGTAAAAGTAGATGGTGAAGCAAAGATTGACTACACATGGTGCATGTTTGCCAAGTTTTCACTATGGTACTTATCCAAAATGCCATGTTTACCAGGTTTTCACTATTGGAAGAATTATTTATCTTTACTATTTTTGCCATTTTTTTATATATATATATTTTTTGTCACCAAGATGCCTCCTTGCCAAGTTTTCATCAAGGTGACAATTTTTTGTATTTTCCATTTTTTGTATTTTTGTGGTTTTTAGCCTAGATTTTTTATGCTATGTGTAGAATTTTTAGAGATGCAGATTGTTGATAGGATTTATCAATTATTCATTGTCCAAAGTAGCTAGCTAGTAAGATCTAGAACTGAATGAAGCAGTGATGCTATAAAAACCCAGCCAATTGGGCTTGAACTTGTCAGGTTTCTCTCTGTCAGATTGATTCTTAGGATTTTGCATTAAGACCAAGTCACTAATGTCAAACTTGCATACCATGAATCTCTTATTATAATTGTGGAAAATTAAATTTTGATATCCCTATAAATGATTCAAGGCATTTTGTCTTCGTTCTTCTAACATTTCTAGCTCATGCAGTCATGATTATCGTTACTCTTCATAATTAATCAAGCCCTTTAGGGAGACTCTAAGAGAGGTAATTTTGACCTTGATGGGAAGGATGGCTTTGGCTTCAAATACCAAGGTGAAGGGGGTGGCTCCTGTAGGTGTGTGGATGCTAGTGTGGTAGGCCCACCAAGTAGGGTTAAGTTGTAAATGCTAGTCACGACCAGTGTCATTGAAAGTATTCTTAAGAATTTTGATAATTATCTTATTTGATGACTCAGCTTGACCATTTCCTTGTGGGTAATATGGTGTGGAGAAATGATGCTGAATGTGGAATCATTCACAAAGCTCACAGACATTTTGATTTTTGAAGGGACGACTATTGTTTGTGATGATGGATTGTGGAACACCATACTGATAGATGATGTAGTTAAGGATAAATTTGGAAATATGCTTGCTAGTTATGTATGTAAGGGATCCGAATTTGATCTACTTTTTAAAATACTCAATGGAGATAATGATGATTTTATGGCCATTGGATGAGGTGGGATGTATTTTACCCACTAGATTGAGTCCCCATTATGCAAAGGTCCAAGGAGAGGTAATTGGTCGAAGTTCCTATGTTGAGTTCATATCTGACCAATGTGCAACTAATGTAGTATATAGCTCTTTCCTTCTCTTCATGGTCATTTTCTGCAAGAAATGCCCCCAGTGCTGAAGTGGTTGCAGAAATGTATAGGATCAAAGGTTTTCCTTGAATGGGTGGCATTAGGACAGGTGGTGACAATAGATAGTCTTTGATATTTTGGAAGGTCATTTGACATTTTTTAGTCCACACAAAGGGGATGCCCTTATGCAAGAGATATTGGAATGGTTGGCATTTGTCTGCTAGTTGTGCAATGAAGCGTCAAATGGATTGTAATCTACCTTGCAATGTCCTTAGCTCACTAATTCCTTTTGGAAAAGGCATGTCTAATATGGCTTTCACTTTAACATGATCTACTTCAATGCCTCAGCAAGAAACTATATACCCCAAAAAATTTCTTGACGTCACACCGAAGACACACTTCTTAGGGTTCAAACAAACCTTATATTCTTCCATCCTTTTTAAAAAAATTTCTAGCACATTAAGATGCTCATTGCATGTCAAAGACTTTTCCAAGAGGTCGTCCACATAGTCTTCCATTAAAGTGTGCATGGGGTCATGAAATATTGTCATCATGGCTCATTGATATGTGGTACCTACATTCTTAAGGCCAAAAGGCATGAAATTCTAACAATATGTACCCCAAGGACAAGTGAATGTTGTTTTGAATGTGAATTTCATTGTAACCCAAGAAACCATCCATGAGGGATAGCATCTCGTATCTTGTTGTAAGGTCCACAATGATGTCTATGTTTAGAAGTGGAAATTCATCCTTCAGGAAAGCCTTGTTTAGATCGTGAAAGTCTGTACAAATGCGTATTTGACCATTTGGCTTAGTGATAGGAACAAGATTTGAAATCCAGTTGGAATAGTTGATTGATCTTATGAATCTTGTATCTAATAGCTTCTTGAGCTCAGCTTTGACTAACAAGGCAATTTGGGGATGCATTTTTTGCAAAATTTTTTTTATTAGTTTAGCATTTGGATGCAAGAGTAGATGGTGAAAGACTAATGTTGGATCCAATCTAGGAATATCAGCATAGGACCATGCAAAGTTAATCTTATGTTCTGCAAAGAATTTTTGAAATTCAATATTTTCTTCTTTTATTAAAGATACTGCAAAGAGAAAAAATTTGGGATCTTCTGATGTGGCTATATTAATTTCCATGGTGTCCTCAATGAGCATTGTCAATTTTTCTTGTGTAACGGGGATAAATTCTAATCCTCCATCCTTGGGTGCCTCAAAGAGGTTTTCAACCTCAGATACATCCTTTATTTTTACTTTTGTATCGTTAGAAGGTGCCTTGCGGTTTTCACCTAAAGACGTGTCTTTTTTTTTTAATTATTTTTGCGACTAGAGGATTGCACAGTCTCCTTGAAGTATGTTGCACAATCAAGATCTATAGAGAATCCAGCTTTGTGGTCCCCACTTGGTATGCCCTCACGAAGTCCCATGAATTCTACAATAGCTTTGTCATTTTGAAAAATGTCCATAGCTGGCGAGCCTTGTTGATCCTAGTCAATAAGTTGTGGGTAGACAAGGGAGATACCATCATCAATATTGGAAAATGGTGGGGATGATGTGGAAATCATGCAAACTGATGTAGAAAGGGTAAAGATGGAATTGTTGTCCTCATAGTCCCATTCATATTCTATCAAGTAGTTACTTCCTTAGGTGAATCAAATTCATTGGGAAAATAGCAGAAAAATAGACTGGAATCATGATCAATAGTGTCATGTGGCCCATGAAATGAGTTGGAATGATGATCAATAGAGTCAGATGGCCAGAAAAATGAGTCAAAATGACGTTCGATAGTGTTAGATGATGGTGCAGGTTTGTCATTATCACGAGGCCAAAAGATTCCTACCCATTCTTCTCTTTTTAATGGGACTTTAGGAGGATCTTTACGAAGGTCAACTTTGAACATTTTTCTAAATCTTTCATGAAAGGAAAGCTCACCATGTTCTAGAAACATTTCATCAAGGCAAGAGTCACTCAAGGATCTTTGAGAACTAAATTCCCATTCATGTGAGTCAGTTTCAGTAAAGGAATCTTCGATGGTCTCGACACTTTCAGAAACATTCACACTCTCATTTGAAAGTACATTGGTACGCTGATCATCAGTTTCCAGTAGCCCAAACCCTAACCCAAGATACTTTGGTCTTCTAGAAGGCATTATAGGTTCTCATCTTCTAGTCTTGTCGTTTCCAAAGCCACTAGTTCCATCATAGCCTTTTGCCTTCATTATGTCATAGCCTTTTCCATATATTTGTACTAGTATTGGAGATGGGTCTTCTATAATTTTGTAAATCCAACCTGATATGTCTTTGATGTCTTCCTTCTTTGACAATTCCCCCATTTATTGAAAGTCGTTATAGGAACTCTAAAAATCCGATTGGGCTCTATTCTAAAACAAGGCTTACCATAAAATTTTGGAGACTTGGGTATTTTAGTGATACAATAGGCCATGTTCAATTTATATTCCCCACAACCTTGGTTCTGGATCTTGATAGTAGGATTGGGTTTTGGGATGGTAGGAGATGGTGTGGCAGAAGACAAAGGAGTGGATGTGGATGGTTTGGTGAGTGTGGATAGATTGATGTATTTGGAAGAAGAGGATGTCGAAGCTTCTCAATTAATTGTCACTTGGTATTCCAAAATACCTCTCAAATTAGTACAGTACTAGAAGGGATCGAGATCTCCATGTATGGGTTTCGGTACCATTGAAAGGAAACTTTAAGCATTGGTGGTAAGTGGATGGTACGGATTTTAAGGCATGGATCCAAGGTAGACCAAGTAAGATGTTGTATGGTATCTCAAGATCTAGGACCTGACAATTTGTATAAACAATGATTGGCCCCACATGAATAAGAAGTGTGATAATGCCCCTAGAGGAGCATTCTTCATCATCATAAGCCTTTATAACAATGCTTTTGGTAGAAACTACAGAAGCATTAGAGAATCCTAGTGCTTTAACTAGTTTTAGGGAGCATATATTCAATCCTGCTCTGCCATCTACTAAGACTCATCTAACCTTATGTTTATGGATGAAGACTTCGATATGCAGTGCCTCATTGTGAAATTATTTAGGTGAAGAATAGTCTTGGTCTGAAAAGGAAATGTGATGGGGAGTGGTCAAGTATTCAACCATGGCCTTGAATTGGTTGACATCAATGTCATTAGGGACAAAAGATTCCTGTAAGGTGTAGCTTAGGGAAAAAACTAGGTCAGCATATTAGAGCTTAAATAAGATAACCCAAAGCAAAACAATGAAGAAAAAAGGAGTAAAAACATGAAAACAAGGAAATATCTCACCAAATTTCTTCAACCTCCATGATTAACCTCCATTGCACCTTCTCTATTTACTGCAAGTAGATAATTTCCCTCAAATTTGTGATGAACAACCTATGATAATGCCAATGTCCTAAGAAAATGTTGAAGGATTCTATCAAAATGCTACACAATGCAATTATGAAGCAATCCTAAAGCATGAAAATGAAGTCAAGAAATTCCAATATTTCAAAATGCCAAGAGATGTAGATGTCTGAAGTTGTCCAAATGAGACCAAAATTGCCATTTTATAGAAAAGTCAATTTTGGATGAATGGCCAAGATTCAATATTGACAAATACTCTAAGATCAATGGATGAGATTGAATGTGACAACCCACAATTAGGGTTAGGGCAACATTAGGGTGAAATTTTAAATGAAGGGCTGAGATTTGATTTTAGAAAATCAAATCAAAGGACAAGATTGCATGTGACAAGGAGATAAGAATGGTATGGAAAAAGAAAGAGCTGGAAAATCAAATAATATTAGAAATTATTTGATTTATGGAGGAAAGTTGTCATTTTGAATTAAAAATTAATCTAATTCAAAAGGTGGGGTCATGTGATAGTAAATAATTATTATTTACTAAGAGAAAATTAGAAAGTGGGACAATTTTGAATAATTTTATTTAAAATTGGGAAAAGGCCAAGGTGGAAAATAATTAAATAAATTAAAGAATTTATTTAATTATGAGAAGAAATTTAGAAGTTAATGATGTATTTTAAATAAATAAATAAATAAAATATATTTATTTAAATAATCAGGAGGAAATAATGGATGAAAGATAATTAAATAAATTTAAGAATTTATTTAATCATAGAGAGACATTAGAGAATTAGCGATGTATTTAAATAAATAAATAAAATTTATCTATTTAAATAATCAAGAGGAATCCACCACCAAGGGTGATGTCATATTCCAGTCTGTTTATAGCATCCAATGCCTTAAGGGATATTCAACCAACTTTAGGCAGTTTCACCTGGACTAATAAAAGGAAAAGCTTTCTTCAAATAGTAGAGAAGCTAGAGAGGTTTTTGGTCTCACCTAATTGGATTACTTCATCACATAATATAACTTTAGAAATTATCCCATATCCTAGGTCCAACCATTATGCAATTAGTTTGACCATAGAGAACATAACTATCCCAAAAGAAAATCCCTCTTTCAAATTTGAAAGCATGTGGTTCAGGAATCCTCATTTCATGGATCTTTTGAAACAATGGTGGGTTAATGCTCCATATGAACAAGGTACCAAAATGTTTCAATTTCATAGAAATTTGAATTTTGTGAAGCAAAAAATAAGAATTTGGAATGATCAAGTATTTAAAACATTTTTCAGCAGAAAGATGTAGTGTTTAAGGAATTAACATTAGTTCATGGGAGCATAATTCAAAATGGCTTGGATGCTGCTTTATATGAAAATTTGAATTTTGCAAGAGGAATGGGAGGAACCTTGTGTGAGAGAAGAGGTCTATTGGAGACAAAAGTCTCAGGAGTTGAGGCTAAAAGAGGGATACCATAACACTAAATTATTTCATGCTTCTGCATAGATCAAAAAGGCAACAGAATCAATTCATTAAATTCAGGAGTTGTCTTTAGGTAACTGGCTTTCAAGGGAATAGATATTAATAATGAAGGTGTTAAGTTATTTTCAAAACTCCTTTCTACTCTGCCAAACATAGATTCCAACATAATAAATGTTTAACAGGAATTTTTGACCACAATACCACGTCTCATCAGTAATGAAGATAATAATATGCTCATGAGACCATTTACCATGGAGGAGCTGAAATTTGTAGTTTTCTCACTTCCACCTGGTAAGGCTCTAGGCTTGGATGGATTCACAGCCTCATTTTTTCAAAAAAAATGGTAGTTTTTATGCTTTGAACTTCTCTGGGTGCTTGAAGAGTCTAGAAGAATAGGCTCCATTTCTAGGCAATTTAATGTAACCAATATTGCAATTTTTCCAAAATTCAAAGAACCTAAAACATTTGTTGAGTTTAGGTGCATCCCATTATGCAATACAATCTACAAAATATTCATGAAAGCAATTTACCTGAGATAGTAGCCGCTCATCCCAAGGATTATCTCTCATGAGCAAGGTGGCTTCATTCCTGGAAGGGAGACATATGAAGGAGAAATTTTTTCTCATGAAGTGTTGCATACAATTTCAACATTGAAGTTTCCCTCTTTCATTATTAAGTTAGATATGATGAAAACTTACGATAAGGTTGATTGGAAGTTTCTCAATAAGGTTCTGTCAAAATTTGGATATTGTTCTTAGTGGCATAGATGGATAATGTCTTGTCTATCTGGAGCCAAGTTCTCAATGATCATAAATGGTAATCTGATAGGGTTTTTCATTGCTTCACAAGGAGTTAGACAGGGAGATCCACTTTTACCATTTCTTTTCATTATTATGGAAAAAGCTTTAAGTAGATTTATCCTTTTGAAGAATAATCAAAACTTATGGCAAGGAGTGCAAATATAAAATTAAAGTATTTCAGTCACACATTCCCTTTTTGTTGATGACACTCTCCTATTCAATAAATCAACATTATCAGAAGATAAATAGGTCAAAGAGGTTCTTGACAAGTATTCATCAGTATCTCGGTAACATTTAAAGTGGGTAGTTTTGCATGGCTTTCCATACCAAAAAAAAAATCTTACAAGTGATCAGTTGGTTAAATTGAAAATTACAAATCCTTTCAAGTGCCCATTATGTGAACAAGAGTTTGAAACCGTTGATCATTTGCTTCTTTAGTGTAATTTTTCCAATTAGTGTTGGATTTTCATTAAAAATAAGTTATATCTCCATATTCCTCTCCCAAGTACAATTTGGGATCTCTTTCAGAGTTGGACACTACTATACCAATCTTCTTTCTTCGCATGTATTTGGAATATTGTCCTAGTGATAGTGGTTTGGAACATTTGGTGGGAAAGAAACATGAGAATCTTCAGAAAAACAAAATCCATAGTTGAGGTGTAAATGGTCAAAATAGAGAAGGCAATATCATAAGGGGTAAACACTTGTGTTTAGAAGGGGAAATTTACAAATTCATTATTCACAAATTGAGACAGTCTCATCTTGAAGAACTGGAAGGGTATTGAATTTCCATTTGATGGCAGTTTGTTTAAAAATACTTCTAATAAAGTTGACAGGAACTCAGTTAAATGGATGCCACCTCAAGAGGGCTTTTCCAAATTAAATTTCGATGGGGCATCTAAAAGTGAATCAGGTCAATTAGGGGCAGGTATCTATATTAGAAATTCATCAAGGGATATCTTGGAAGTCTCTTCAATCCATTTAGTTCATGATACAAATAACAATGTAGAAGCACAAGCATTATTATCAGGGTTGGAATTAGCTTCACAATTGGGGATTTCAAATATAAACATAGAAGGTGACTCTATGATAGTCATAAATGCATGCAAAGAAAGAAAGGTTCACAATTGGAATTTAATTTATATTCTACAAAAAACTTGGGCAATGATAGATAACTTTAACGCCTACATAATCACCCATACTTATAGGGAAGGAAATAGGATAGTAGACTTTCTTGCAAACCTAGGATGTGAGAAAAAGGATTTAAAGGTTTTGCAAGATATAAGTCAGTTAAGTGCACTTCCCTAGTTAATTGATCTAATAAAACAAGAATCAAGTGGCAATCATACAAATGAATGAGATAAACTTGCTTTATATTGTTTTCCTTGAGTAAAGTCTTCACTGCTGACATAATATGGAGAGAAAACCATCATGGACAACACATGCCAAGTCAGCATTGAGTTGGATTTAAGTCATATGCCATGAGGCCTTTTGAGGAAATTATGATTTATAAAATAACATGGTTACTCTTATCAGCCTTCAAGGATTCCTCACATTAGCTACAAAGGACTAATACTCACCACCTAATGATGTCATATTTTTTTCCAATTATTCCAGTCTAGTCACATCAATCCACACAAGTTAGTTGTTGTATATATTTTATATTCTCAAGGTACCTCTTAATTATGATATGAAGTGCAAAAATAGCCACCATATTTCTTAGATTTCATTTAACACGAGCCAATAATTAAAAGCTACAAAGAATTGTTAAATGATCTGTCCTTCACATTCCCATTCATTATGTCTTTTCCTTTGATTTAGGTAGAAACTGATGCTAAATAGGTTTCAAAGGAAATCATTTGCACAATACAAGTTTCTAACAAAAGGGTTGTTGTAAGAAAATCAATTTGGAGAATCTTAGAATAGGTAATTCACCATTTAAGCTATAGTTTAATGGTGCTTCAGCCTTGGAATCTGAGGGTGTCATTTCCAGTTAGGCTGTGGGAGAGACCGGTTGAAGAATATATCACTCAATATGCTCTCAAAATGATGTTCAAGATAGATAATGATAAGGTTGAAGACTGCATTCACATCATTTTGGGGCTTGAGGTCACTAGCCCATGTGCTCATCACATTATCTTCCCTTCGTAGCTGATTTCTATTTTTCTATCAAATGCACTTGATTTAATCCAGTATTTGAATGAATTGGAGGATTTAGCTAGAAAGTATATCAATTTTTAATATCTTCTAGACAATGCAATTCTCCATGTTGTGCAACATTACAATTTCTTCACTGGGGAAGGGTTTATTGGAGGTTTGTTTCCAAGGGATTTTGTGCAAAGAAGGTAGCATTTTGAAGAAATTTTTGAGGCCATTAGATTGGCTTTATAATTCAATAATGATAAAATTCTACTGCATTCTTTAAGGAGAAACCAATGGTATATTTTCTCTATAATGGAGCTAGAAATCAAGGAAAAATACTTTTCTTTGGCATTTCTTCATGCATATGTATCACCCCCTCCAAAAAAATGGTGCTCAGTTGGACTTACAACTTAGATTTAATTCACCCGCTCATGGTCAGATGCATGTTCAAAATACTCTTCATCAACCTTCTAACAGAGTTTAGGAGAATACAAGTATGGCTAATTTGAGGTCGGCCTCTCATTTGCAATTCCACAGAGCTCCTGTTCAAAGAAGAAGGATTTTTGAGAGAGGTCTACAACTGGTAGAGGGTTTAGAATTGCAAGATGAAAATTTAGTTAATGGGGAGTCAATGAAAATGTAAAAAAAGTATTTTGTGGGTTTTGTTTAAAAGTATGGGATACTTATTGAATATTGTAAAGGGAATAAAAATGTTCTCCAATCTATAGTATGGGTTTTTATAAGTTAGTTTTTGGGGTAGGTCTTTTTTGGGATTTGAGTGCTAAATTTTGAACTATCAGCATAATTTTTATAAGTCTTGGAATTGAATGAAACTGTAATTTAATTTTGGGCTATAATTGGAGGTTTTCTTACTAGTTCTTTCCTGCCAGTATTCCCTTTAGAACCAATTTTTGTATAATCCTATTTATATATAATATAATATTATAGTGGCTTGCCACTTTAGCTTAAAAAATAATAATAATCAAGAGGAAGAAAAGAAATGAAATAATTAAATAATTACGAATTATTTAATTGATAGTTGAATGTGGACTATAGGAAATAATTAAATATTTTAATTATGTTAGGAAGAAATATGGAGAAAATAGAGTTCGTAGGCCTAGGTCAATTTTATGTGTCTATATTTTCCCCTCTTTGTTATAATGCACCCTATCACATTCTGACAAATAAAATTCATTCAAAAACATGCCTCAGTGAAGGTACAGAGGATCTATGCCCCCTCAGGAAAATTTCAAATTTTGGCCTAGTGATAGAAAATTTTGGAAAGTGTCCCGATAAGTTAATTTGGTGTCTAGAAAATCAATGGCGCGAGCAGTTTTGGATTTTGAAATACTTAAAACAATCAATAGGTTGGTCAAAGGTGGTCAAAATAACCTTCAATAATAAAAATTTCCAAAAAATCCCACTTTTACCTTGTAAATAGGCTCAAAATGGGTAAAAATTCAATTCATTTTCACTTTTACTATTTGAAATTTGAGAACTCAGAGAGAGGAGAATTTGCGTGAAGATGGTGATTCCAATGACCGAGCACCACGGGTACATTGTTTGGACTTTCAGATGGCCAGAGGGTGTAGAGCCACTGGTAAGTACCCCTTACCCACTTCATGATTTTATCGTTTTGCATTCTTTTTTAGGGTTTAAAGTTAGGTCAATGAATGCATTGCAACACATATGCATTCATGTAAGCCACATTCACATTTGTGTTTAACACATTTGATGCATCGTGATGCAAACATAAGGAGTCCATTAGGTTTAGGTTGAAAGTGACACATTTGCAAACTAGTGAGATGCAATCGTTGCTTCACAACGTAAATGATAAGCATAGCAATGCAATAGCTCTGTCGTGACGCAAATGTGAGGCCATTCGATGCAAGTGTTTTGATAATGACGCATATGATTGAGCAAGTGATGCATGTGATATAAGATGATTCATTTGTGATCTTGTGTAACACAATCAACTTGTCACAATGCAAATAAAGAGCCAAATGACGTAATTGACTTAGCATGACACAATTGCCTTTGATTCAACACATTTGACTTTGACCACAGTTGAATTTTGTTTAGACTCAGTTTCTGCTCATTCTTGAGTAGATAGATGGTAATAATAGGGTTTAATGATGTATTGACTCTCATTCTTGCTTGTGTAGAAATGATTACCATCGATATGTGTGAGTTCAACCCCTCCACATATGCATTTAGAGCTCAGCTGCAAGACAGGGAGCATAGACAATTGATGTGGCTTGGACTATACTATGTGACCTATATGCCCATTGGCCAAGAGATGGCACTCAAAGATGTGTTCATTCCATTTGCCAATGGGAGAGGCCACTATGACACTCGAGGATGTGTATAGCATTTTGCGCCTTCTGATCAAGGGAGATTGTGTTGTTTATGATCCACACCTGGGGTAGCAGCCTATTACTGAGTATTATGAGGCTGATGATGGTGTGGGACTTGGCATTAAGGGAAACAAGATTTAGTGGGAGTTCATGGCATAGCATTATCCTTGATGGGATGCAATCCTATGCACGTTTATTTCTGATGTACTTATACTAGACTGCCATGGACACGGTTTCCCTATCAGATTGGGAGATGTGCTCTTGAGGATGAGGTAGGATAGGATTGTTTTTGCCTGGGGGCCATGTCTACTTGCAATGCTTTATCATCAATTACATGAGGTGGCATATAGAGGTGCACATAGTATTAGTTGTGGGATGACACTACTTATGATCTGGTCTTGGGAGCATATCCCCATCTTCCATCCTCTTATTCAGAGACCACAACTAGCTAAGGGGATGCCATATGTTTATTTGTATGTGAATTCCCTACAATAGACTAGAGTCAGGGAGAGGATACTAGTGGCATTAGATTGATACCTTGATGGAATTTTTCTAGACTAGGCCTTACAAAGATTGTGCATAGTGGGCTGACGAGGGTGATCATTTGACATTCTGTAGAAAATTCTAATATTTTATTGATTGCACTATACAATCACGGTTGATTATTGAGATGTACCTTCCCCAACAAGTGTTGAGACAGTTTGGAAAGCAACAGGATGTGCCATTGGGGATAGCTGAGTATGCCAAATCATCCTAAGAGACTATATGGGGACCATCTATATTAGTGTCCTTGGTAAAGTAGAAGATTGATGGGTTGGTGGCACAATAGTGAGCCTAGAGTGGGGGTCCAATAGATCTTAGTATGATGAAAATTTTTGATACATGGTGGAAAGCACATAGGCCACAACCCTTGGCAGACCCAGATGGGCCAGCACTAGTTGATCATTGTTCAGTTATACCACAGGTGCAGTGAGGTAGCTGAGGAGGCAGAGATAGTGGTAGGGGAGGAGATAGTTGGGGGTGAGGATGAGGTTAGAGGCCATTGTGAGGAGTTGGATATTGAGGGAGGGGTGGAGGAGATGGTGGAGGTGATGACGAAGGTGACAGAGGAGATGGTGGAGGTGATGATGAAGGTGACAGAGGAGATGGTGGGGGTGGAGGTAGGTGGAGGAGAGGAAGAGATGGCAGGAGGCAAGGGAGGAGAGTCCATGAGAATTTTGAGAGGGTGACCCTAGATGTGATTCTTGAGGTGGTCGAGGAGGAGAGGGATGAGGGAGTTCAACAGGAGGAGTAGCCAGAGGCCAAGGCTAGGTAGGAGGTAGAGGTGGAGGCTAAGGTACACATAGGTGAGGAGGCCTTGGATGTTGGCAGAGGGGAGGAGGTAGTTGGTGGTGAGGAGGAGATTGGAGGGGATGATGAGGAGTTGGACATTGGTGGTGAGGATGATATGGATGAGGCAGAGAGGTAGCTACGAGAGCACATGGTGGAGGGGGAGGATGATATAACCAAATGACCACCTTTGCCTCATGATGTTACTATTGATCAGTTATTGGATGATATGCAACAGCAACTAGACAAGGCCACAACACATATCAGATCCCTGCGAGCAGAGTTAGAGGTCACACAAGTAGAGTGGGATCAGGTTGAGATCCGATGGTAAGAGGCACATAGCTAGTGTGTGGATTTCACATAGTTATGTATAGGGCCAGTTGGGGACATCGCTGGGGAGTTGGCCAGGGACAACACTAGTTGGGGATAGTATTGAATGTTGTATGAGAGAGCAGTGTTGATCGAGTGGTGGGAGCCTAGCTTGCCTAGATCTCAAAGCAGGATAGGGAGTGGTCAGAGAGTAGCAGTCAGACACATAGTAGCCACAATCAAAGTAGTGTGGGTGGTTCCATTTCCTCAGGGAATTCATCAGTTCACTGATCCCATCATAGTCATAGACATTCCTTAGGCCATAGATCTAGCCATAGCCATGGTTCATCTGCTTCAAGGCACAAGTCAGAGCACAGCTAGCCGCTAGTGATAGATCCATTAGCTTCACGGACTTTTCCTACCATGTCCATGATGCCATCAATTATGTTCATAGAGCACTAGTCACCTCAGTCTTCTCCTTGAGGGGATGAGGAGAGCACAACCTAGGACATTGTTTATTATTGTCCTATCATTATGTTTGAAACATTATATAACAACATTTATATTTTGACCATTGAGCCTGTGAGCTCTATTTTTGGGATATCTCATGACTCTATCCTGTGACATGATTTTTTGAGATTATATATATGATGCAGTTTTGGCATGGACTATATGATTTATGTTATGTGATGTATGCAGTTGTGATGGTTATATGCCATAATGATATTATGTAATGTATGATGGTTAAATGATGTTCTATATGGATGCATAATGTTTTGATTCTAATGAATGTCATGTTTATGATTATAGATGCATTAATGTATGACTATATATGTATGAATAATGTGACATGTGATGTATTATGTTATGTGTATGGATGATGTATGGAAATGTTAAGTGCACTTATATGTTATGTGAATGAAAATTAATGCAAATGATATATGCTAGTGGTGTAAATGCAAATGTCTGAATGGATGTTTAATGCCTTAATGCATGTTTTAATGCATAATGTAACTAAGTGAATGGATATATGTAAATGTGTGATGAACTAATGCAATGTCTATATGATCATGTATGCAATTATATTTTTGTATGTCACAGGATAACATCAGGAGATGAAAGAGGAGAAACAACAAGACATAAGGAGATGGATGTTAGTGTGGAGACAAAATCCTTCTACATATTACCAAAGAACCAATAGTTCTTGCTCTTAATCTTCATTGGGTGGATTATTGTAATGGCCAACAAATACCATGATATGACATAGATCGATGGTGTGCAAGGTCATACTAAAAGCATTTCCCCAGTCTTTTTGTCACAACCAACCACAAAAACAAGAAACACATGAAAGACAAGTTATGAAATTTCGTTGCTCCTCTAAATCCTATTTCTAGGACATCCTCGAGGAACTAGCAACATGACTATTTGGAAAATAAAATACAAGACAATCATCATGATACATCATTGCTCCTCTAAATCCTATTGCTAGGACATCCTTGGGGAACTAGTAGCATGATGAAAAATCAAAGGACAAAATGATAAGATAGTGTTTTCCAAGTGTTTGTCAAGTGTTTTCCAAGTCTGTCTGAATGTCAAGTGTTTTGATACCAAGATGCTAGGTTTGACGATGTCTAGGAGATGAATTCCAGGTAATGCCAAATTTAGGAAGGACACATCCTGAATGATGTTGATGTCAAGAGGATCGATCCTCAAATGCCAAGAGAATCTCTCAAAATGCCAGATGGCGGTGATGATGCCTGGGAAGGAGGAATCCTAAGGAATAAATAAATGACAAGGGCTACTTTTTAGGACACATCTAAAGAATAACCAAGAATTGATAGTTTGACTAGTTTTGACTAAGTTTGACCAAAGTTGACTGTATGACGGAATTGACATGTTTGAGTGATTGCCAAAGTTTGTTTTAGGAGTTTTTCTATTTTGGAATAATTTTTTTGTCTTGAAGGCATTTAATGTGTGTGCTAGTGTAATGTCATGAACCCTAATGGACTAACCTAGTGTGGCCTTGGGGGTTCATTGATTGATCACCTTCCCTACATCATACACTAAAAGACCTCGTAGTTCAACACGACCAATAAATTTGGCTTGATGACCAAATATTGAGTCATGATTTTAATTTGACAAACCTAGAAGGACTAACCTAATGTCTTAGGAGCCCAAAGATGAGCCTTGCCTACATAGCAACTGTTTAGAGACAACGTAGTTCGACAATAACATGGACTAACTGACATGACTGACTTGACAAGTTATGACTCTGTTTTTGGGATTTTCAAGTGTTATTTGGATGTTTTTGTGTTTTTCAAATATGTTGATTTATTTATTTATTTATTTTTAATTTTTTTAATTTTTGTCTTTTTTCAGGACTTTTTATGATTTTTTAGGTCTTTTTCAAGATATTTTATATTTTTTTTGTCTTTTTTAGGACATTTTATGATTTTTTGTCCTTTTTTAAGAATTTTTTGATTGACAGGACCATGTGTGATACCCACTATAGTCAGGTGATAAAGGATTGCCCCCATTCATGTATGGGACTAGCCAAGTTTGAAGGATGTGCAAAAGGATGCGCTTAGGGTGACAGACAGATGGTAAGGAAGACCTGATGTCAACCATTGTAAGCCATGGAAATAAATGGTAGGATTTTTGTGATAGGAGATTGAGATGGCATAAAAAAAGTGGGTGTTTATTATGGATTAAGGCAAATAGAGTGATAGTAGATGGTGAAGCAAAGACTAACTACACATGGTGCTTGTTTTCTAGGTTTTCACCATGGTACTTATCCAAAGTGCCTGTTTACCAGGCTTTCACTATTGGAGGAATTATTTCTCTTTACTAGTTTTGTCATTTTTTTATTATTATTTTTTTGGTGTCACCAAGACGCCTGTTTGCCAGGTTTTCATCAGGGTGACATTTTTTTATATTTTTTAATTTTTTTTTGTATTTTTGATGGTTTTCAGCTAGGCTCTCTGATGCTATGTATAGAACTTTCAAAGATGCAAACTATTGATGGGTTCTATCAATTGTTCACCATCTAGAGTAGCTAGATGGTATGCTCTAGAGCCAAATGAGGTCATGATGATGTAAGGACCTAGCCAATTAGGCTCAAAATTTATGGGTTTCTCTCTGTCAGATTAATTCTTAGGATTTTGCATTAGGACCAAGTCGCCAATGTCAAACTTTTTGACCATGACTCACTTTTTATAACTATGATAGAGGCAGTTTTGATATGCCTATAAATGATTTAAGGCATTTTGTTTGCCTTCCTCCAACATTTCCAATTTATGCAGTTGTGACTGTCTATACTCTTCATCATTGATTAGACCCTTCAGGGAGACTCGTAAAGATGAAATTTCAACCTTGATGGGCAAGATGGATTCAGCTCCAAAGACCAGGTCAAATGGAGTGTCTCCTATAGGCATGCAATTTTTGGTGCAGTAAGCCCACAAAGCAAGGTTAAGTTGTATGTGCCAGTCATGACCAGCATTATTGATTTGCTTCTTAAGAATTTTGATAATTTTCTTATTAGATGCCTTAGCTTGACCATTTCCTTGTGGGTAATATGGTGTGGAGAAATGATATTAGATGTGGAAACATTCACACAACTCGTAGATGTCTTGATTTTTGAAGGGACGACCATTGTCTATGATCATGGACTATTGAACACCATATCGGTAGA
The DNA here is from genome assembly GCA_007258455.2 of Sequoia sempervirens. NCBI lineage: Eukaryota > Viridiplantae > Streptophyta > Pinopsida > Cupressales > Cupressaceae > Sequoia > Sequoia sempervirens. Next base: position 10,545 of record VDFB02227054.1, on the reverse strand, counting down.
TGATGTAATTGATGATGAATTTAGAAATCTACTTGATAGTTATGTATGTGAGGGGTATGGCTTTGATCCACTTAGTGAAGTACTCAATGGTGGTGATAATGAATTTATGGCTATTGGAAGAGGTAGGATGGATTTTTCCCATGAGGTTGAGTCCCCATTGTGTGAAGAGCCAAGGAGAAGTAAACGGCTGAAGTTCTTGTCCTGGTGCATGAATCAAATCACTATGTATTTGACATTGGTGACATGTCTCACAAACTCAAGTGCATCTTTTTCCATTTTCGGCCAATAATACCCAAGTCTCATGATCTTCTTAGCTAAGGTAGGGCCACTTGAATGAGATCTGTATATACCCTCATGTACCTCGCATAAGGTTGTTTGTGCTTCATCAGTGTCGAGACATCGAAGAAGGGTATTTTCAAAGCTACAATGGTACAAGGTGTCATTGATGATGGTGTATCAGGCATCTTTGTGGATAAAGGATTTTCATTAGTTATTGGATAGGTTTGGGGGAAGGGTATAGGATTGGAAATATTCATATATGTCTTGATATCATGGAGAGTTGGGACCAGCAAGCTCGCAAACTATTTCTGACTTTGGAATGTCATATGTAGGAACTAAAAGTTGTTCTACCAAAAAATCAAATTGCCGCACATTGCTAGGAATGTCTAGGAGAGATCCAATTGTAGCCATTGCATTTGCTAGCTTTTTTTGTACCCTAGGAACTTATTCAAAAGTGAGCATGTGGAAATATGACTGAAAACTATCAACCATTTCTTTGTATGGCATTAACTTTTCATCCTTGGTGTCATATTCATCATCAACCTGATTTATGACCAACTGAGAATATTTGAAGACATGAAGTGTTTTTATTTTCAATTTTATGGTTATTCAGAGTCCTGTGACAAGTGCCTCATATTCTGCAACATTATTTATACATGGAAAAGCAATGTGAAATGAATTAGGGATGGAGTCTTCTTGTGGTGTGATAAACTATATTCCTACTCTTGAGCCATGACTAGTATGAGACCCATCAAAGTAAAGTTTCCAAGGTGGTTTAGGCTCTTTATGAAATTGTTGTCTCCTAGAAATGCACCCTATGCAAAGTTATGAAAAATTGAGCTTTCTAGAGAAATATGGGATCATTTCAAGGCTGTGGGTCACCTAGAGGATAAATGAACCTCCGGATAAGGCCAGCTCCTAACTGGTAATATCACTTAACTACTAATCTTTGTAAGGAAAAGGGAGAAGGAGTGCATGAAAATGAAAATTAAAGCCTATGGTGATACACCAAATTTTCTCAAAACATGTACAGCTGCTTAACACACAATTTTCAATCAACTAATAAAAGTTGATATGCACAACTCAATACTCATATGATCTACTGCATAAACATTTCATAAGAAAGCTACGATACATACAATCCTAGAAGGATGATAAATTCTCCTCACAACTAAAAATTGTCTGCATCACCAACATAACCTATAACCTGCAATATACATATCTCCTCTGCTTAAAAGTGCTATTAATGAGACATTTTAACAAGGAATAAGAAAACTCACATGTAAATTTATCAATCATCCAACACACTCAATGAAACAGATAACTGAGAAGACATAAATTGTTTTCTTTATTGATCTCCAAAGGTGAAACTCTACCATACAATGTCTATAAAATGAGTTACAAAACTCAGTATTCTCCTCTAAGGACTCATAGAAGCCACAAAGCAGAAAATATGCAAGTAAGAACTGAACTACAAAATGAGGCAAAAATGAGATATATACCAAAACTAAAAAAGTGTCGCCCCTTTGTTTTAGGGTTTACAAAATATTAGTTTTTAGAAGGGTCGACCCTTAGATCTTTTGAAAATAAAGTTAATGCATTCAATGTACATCCATGTGTCCATGTCAGTGAAAGATCACTCCATGAATGGCCCTTTAGATCTTGTGTAACCATCTCATTAACTTCTGGCCCCCATGTCCACCTTCGAACTTCCATCAGAGTTGCCTTGAATGCCCTGAAGCATTATCATAAATGTCACTCTACCTTTTCCAGCAGACATCCCAGCTGTCTTTGAGACTCATGGCTTCTTCCCCTGTTTCAAATATTTCTTCAAGTTGATCCCTTCGTAAGAAATACATCATCAAATGTTCTCTATTGTTAGGCCTCCCTAGAGACAACAATACTGCCTCTTAACCGATTCATCATCCTTGATCATAGAGCAGATCCATACTGCTCACATTCTATTAATCTTCCCCACAGGAATAGTCACAATAGTCAAATTTCCCATGGTCCATCTTTAGCTCCTTCTGATTCATTGAACTCATGTCGCATAGATTCCCAGACGGTCAAAGGTCATTCAAACCAAATCGCATGTCGGTGAGACACTAGCCGTGTCTCCCCGATGCGATTAGACTTCACAACAACATTTGTCATGGCTTACAACCATCAGAAAGATTTCATATCGAGCTACAAAATTAATATTGACATCCCTAAAACCATTGGCAAGACTATCAACTTCAATCAAACATCATAGCAAGCCCTCAGGATTCATACTGATATCGCCATTTCATCGCCTAGACATCCACATTCAGCAAGAGTTCTTGCCAAAGTTTGCAGTAGACCCATCGCTATTGGCAAGACAAACATCAGTTAGGAAGACCTCATATCGAAGGCATGGACCTTCAGTGAGACACCATCAGGTTGGCAGGACATCTCCCTAATTTCAAAACACTACGCCGATGCTAACTCCCTTCAATAAGACACCATCAAGTCAGAAAGACCTTTCACCGAGGCCACTTCATTTCACCGAGACCTTGCTCAGTTGGCATGACCTCTCCCTGAACGCAGATTCCTTCAACGATGCCCCCTTCGGTTGGTGAGACCTCTCCCTGAAGTCACTTCATTTCACCGAGACCTTGCTCGGTCGGCAAGACCTCTCCCTAAATGTAGATTCCTTCGACGAGGCCACCTTCGGTCGGCAAGACCTCTCCCCAAAGCCACTTCATTCCCCCTGATGCCACCCTTGTGAAAAATTGTGGGTGAGACAACCCAAGTGGAGAGAGATATAAAACTTCACAGCGACTGAGATGTCTTGGCGACCATGAGGATTTCAAATGGGTATAACACACTACTAGTCGGCAAGACAATAGGAGGGTCTCAGCGACCTTCTTCATTAGGAGTTTTATGCCAAATCTGATTGAGGCATGTTTTTCTAACAAAATTCCTCAATAAATACATCGGGTATATGATTTAATCCTACACAACAATGTCCCCATTTGGCCTTCATGAACACCTAAAACATAGATTTCCATACTTATTTGAGCCTGTAGGTGAAAATCAGGTAACATTTTTGGCGCCTCAGCTAGATGTTTGCCAGCTAAACATGCAAACCAGTAGCCTAGACTTGTCCACTGGGCATGGAATCACTTGATAACTCAGAGGTTGACTTAAAACATCATCTTTGTACATGGTTCAAATGCATTTATAACTCAAGAAACATATCACTTACACATTATGAAAATAGGAAACTACAGAAGTGAAACTATTTACTGTGTTGGGATAACACTTAGGGAATGCAACAACAACTAAACTAAAGTGCAACAACACTTATTGAATGCATGAAATCTAACCTAAAGCATGTACAAGGAGGAACTTATTAAACCTCAAAACAAGGCTTGAGGTGTATCTCATTGACTAGGATAGGAAGCACTTCAACTTCAGTTGTGGCCAGTTGGTAAGAATTGTGTTCTTTGTAGTCTTTGATAATAAATAGACCCATCCACATGTTGTCAAACTTAGTGTGATGGCCTTGCCTACCCTTTAGACCATCCCATTTCAGCACAAGATCTCCCACCATGAAATCTCTTGATCTAGTTTTCTTATCAAATGTTCTTTTCGTCAGGATTTGCTAATGTTCCATGTTCTTCATAGCCTTGTTTCTAGTTTCTTCTAACTCCATCAGTTGAGTATATCTTAAGGCAAGTGGATCAGTTTGCTCAAACAAGACTAGTTGACTGGTGATATCCAAGGTGGGTAACTCAGTAGAAATAGGTATTTTTTCTTCTTTACCATACACCAACATGTAAGGTGAGTTCCCAATCACCTTCTTAGGGGTTATTCTATTTTCCCAAAGAGTAGTCTTCAATTTGGCATGCCAATCCCTCTGATTGTTTTGAAGCATCCTTTTGATAATTTTAATTAGATTTTTGTTAGTGGACTCTGCAAGTCCATTTCCCTGAGGATAATAGTTGGAGCTTGTACTCAAGTAAGTTCCATTCTTCAATGCCCAATTGGAAACCTTCAAACAAAAAAATGCCAGGGCATTGTCAAAAATTATAGAATCTGGGACTTTGAATCTGCAAACCATGTCTTCATAAAAATTTAGCACTGCTATTTCATTAGCTTCCTTTAGAGGCAAAGCTTCTGTCCATTGTGTAAAATAGTCCGTTGATGTGATAATCCACTAATGGCCTATGATTGAGGGTGGATTGATTTCCCATATGAAGTCAATTCCCCACTTCATAAATGGTTGCTTTATCTCAATTGGTTGCAATGGCAAAGCAACAAGCTTTTCTTTTCCTGAAAACAAGACACATTTGGAACATCTCCTGACATATGTATGTGCATCCTTAAACAAGTTAGGCCAATAATAGCCTGCTCTTAAAATATTATATGTTGTTGTCCTTGCAGAATAGTGACCTCCAGAAGGTCCGTCATGGAACCCATGTAATATTTGATCCACTTGATCATTATCAACACACTTGAGCAGTACTCCATTGTGATCTTTCCTATCTAATACATCATCAATCAAGACGAAAGGAATAGACTGAAGTCGGTAGCACCTCCTCTTCATTCTATTTAGATTAGGTGGGCATTCCCTGGTTCTCAAGAAATGTGATATCTCCTACAACCAACTGGTAGCTTCATTATCTGTTGTGCCAACATTAACCAAAACTGAGTCTCATTCATCCTCTACTGCTGAAATGTCTTCGTTAGCTAGCTGTTGGCATAAAGCTTTTCCCCTCACCAATTTAGTGACCTAAATATCCACGTTGTACTCCATAACTCTTATGATCCATCCAGCCCATTTTTCATTTAGATCTTTGCTGAGTAAAAATTATCACATTGGAATGTGCCACTTGTAGATGAATTTTGTTATAAGACAGTAGATGTCTAAATTTCTTCAAACTTTTCAAAATAGCTAGCACATGTTTTTCTATGAAGGTATACTCCTGCTCATAGTCTTCCAGACCCTTTCTGAAAAAATAAATGGGATGCTCCATCCTTTCTACTGCACCAAAATTATAGAAATTACATCAAAACTGCCAAAAGTGTACAAGGTAAAATCCTTGCTAAAATCTGGGTTAACTAATGTTGGGGCTGAAGCTAACACCTCCTTGATCAGTTGAAAATTGTCCCTTGCTTCTCGGGTCCATCTAAACTCTGCATTCTTTTTCAACATAGTTGTAAGGGGTTTTAACAAGGCTGCTATATTAGGCAGAAACCTCCTGAAAAAATTAATACGACCAATGAAACTCTGAAGTCCTATCTTATGCTGAGGTAAAGGCAGCTCCTACAACTCTTTTAGGATTGACAGTGATTCCCTTCCTAGATATTACATACCCAAGAAGCTTTCCTTCATGAACAAAGAAAACACATTTCTTGGGGTTCAATGATATACCGAACTCCCGATAATGTTCAAAAATCTACCTCAAATGGTCAATGTGATCTGCTGTCTTCTTGGAATAGACAATGATGTCGTCAAGATATACTAAAATAAATTTATACATTAAGTTGCTAAAGGCCATATCCATAGCCTTTTGGAAAGTTTCTCCAACATTAGACAAACCGAATGGCGTTTTCCTATATGCCATTGTGCCCCACTTTGTGGTGAAGGCAGTTTTAAATTGGTCTTCTTCCCTTACCAAAATTTGGTTATAACCAGAATATCCATCCATTAAAGAAAAATGTTCAGAACCTGACACACATTGAAGAATCTGCTCCATAGACAAAAGGGGGTGCTTTTCCTTAAATGAAGCTTGGTTCAAATCTCTGAAGTCTACACATAATCTAAGCTCTCCATCTTTCTTCCTAATGTGAACTAGATTTGTAACCTAGCTAGTATGCTTGATGGTAAAGATAATCCCACTTTCTATAAGTCTGAAAACTTCTTTCTGCATTAATGGCTCTAGTTTGGGATTACCTGGCCTCTATTTCTTCCTTATGGGTTTGGTTGTTGGCTCCAATTATATTGTATGATGTGCAAGATGTGGATCAAATCCCTTCAAATCTCCATACTCCTAGGAAAATATGTTAATGAATTCTTGGAATAATTGCAGAAAAGACTGCTTTTCAATAGTAGTGTTTATTCTTCCCATCTTGAGGCTTCTCTTGGGTGCAATTTCTAAGTCCTCATAATGATCTTGCTGAACCAGTAAATTGGCTTTGTTACTTTTAGCTTGATCATCAGAGTTGAAAATAATTTCTAGGGTGACCAAACCCTTAGGCAACTTGTTGTTCTTTAATTGCAGTACCTGGCCTCCATACTGCTGCTTAATTCTCTCCTAGTTTGATGGTGCAAACATGTCCTCTTCAAGTAGAAACTACACAATCTACTCATCACTCTCAAAGACCTGCCAGTTAACATTGTTATCGGGCACTGAAGGCTTGATAACAACCTTGATGTGCTACTGATTACATTCCTTCCTTACGCTATTCAGAATGTCAAACTGAGCTCCCACAACTGCTAATCTTTCAGTGTGCTGATTCTAATTTCTTGGAATTGAAATGATATTGAAAGCCTCAAAATCCTCAATGAGGTCACAAACCCTATGCTTATACAATTTAAGAATATCATTTCTAACAACATTCAAGCCTCTAACCTAATTTACTATCAATTCACTATCCCCATGCACCTTTAAACATTTAATTCCACATTTCCTCACCCATTCCAACCCTTGAATAAGACCTTCATATTCTATTATGTTATTAGTGCACGAAAATGCAAACCTAAAGGCTGCATAATATCTTTCAGCTCTTGGGGAAACCAATAATGCACCCCCACCAGTGCCATGCCTACTCCTTGAGCCATCAAAATGCATTTCCCAAACTTTGTCTTGCTAATCACAATCATTCACTGGCCTCTTAACCAAGTTAGGCATCACTCTATCAGCTTCTTGAAACATGTAGTTACCCATACCAACATCTAACACCAAGTCACTTTCAGCACTAGAAGTTTGGCCTACTGCCCACTCATCTAAAAGTATATCAGGAATATCATTGACAACAATGCGAGGATCAGAGACAACAACATGCTCATCTTGTTCAAAAATTATGCAATTGGCATTTATTGTACTAGGTATATAGGGTTCTATATTGTCTTTTGCAAGTAACTCAGACTTAATGGTTACTTGAGTTCCATACCTAGTACAGAACATGTGAGACCGGTCAGACAAAAGGTATCCCCCTATTTTAGTCATAAACTCTCTTGACAAACATAACCCAAAATACGAAAGCAAATCTACCACATAAATGTCTTGGGAAATTGAAAATTTAGGGCAAGCATGCAGAGTTAAGCTAGCATCTTTGATAAGGCCCATTGTATTAATAGATGATCCATCCAATTGGACTACTCCTTTCTCTAAAGGTTCATACTTTAAACCTAATTGATGAGCTACTTGCTTGAGCATCACAGAACAGGTAGCACCACTATCTACCATATAATTGTGCACTAAATTTTTTCCAATAATCAATGAAACATAGAAGGGAGGAGGTCTCACATTCTTACCTTGAATCGTAGATTCCCCTTGGCTACTGGGATTAGCAACTTTCCCTTTATCATCATTAGCCATTACGACCCTCTGGGAATCAACAACAACTTGTTTAGGATTTGTATCTTCAAATAATGTTTTTTTAAGTAGATCAGCCTATCCAAGAATGCTTAAGGAGTCCCACATGGTCATATTCATGTTCATCTTCTTCATACTCTCCACAATGTTGTAAGGTACAGTTAAAGGTACCTTCTAATGTAATTTAGCAGTAGCTGATTCTTTATTCTTGTGAGGCTGCTCATTGATTGGTAAGACAATAGTTTTTTTCGGTACATTTAGAATAGGTGTGGATGATGCTTCTACAGTTGTAGGCCCCATGTTTTTATTAGCCAATTGCTCCACCTCTAGAGCTCTTTTCTTAGCTCATGTATTGGTTGCAATTGCTGAATAACCATTCACACCACAAAACTCTTCACTTTGCCAATTTAAAAATGCAGTCTCATTAGAATGTATATCTAGTTGTTGTTCAGGTATATTAGCAGGTGCATCTGGCTGTGGACTGACAGCATTTTGGACAATAAATGTCTAATTAACTACCCCATTTGAGCATGAGGCTGGGTTATGTGCTTGATTACAGGAATAAAACCATTCATTTTCTATCACAAAGTTATTCTGGACTGGAACCATAGCTTTCACTGGATTTACAACATTAAGAGGAGCTGGATTATAAGATTGGAATGGTCTCTGATTAACATTTTTCCTTTGATAAGCACCTTGATAGGGTTGCCTATTTTGCTGATACTGATATCCCTAGTTTTGATAAGACTGATTTGCATTCTGACCTTGTTGTTGGTTCTATTGTTGAAAATTTGGCCTTGCCCCTTGATACTGTTTCTTCATGCTGATCAACTCATTTCCCATAGTTTGTAAAATACTTTCTATCTTTTGTTGACTAGACTTGATCTCTTGCAATTCACTTGATGGCCTTGTAGCTGACACTTCCTGACTCACAACAATGGGTAATGCTGGAACAGTAGGTAAAGGGGCTAAAGATGGCATTTGCAATGGCATATTTGATTGAATTTCAGGGAAATAGGGCATAGGTGGCCTAGGTGATAACTTTCCTGCTTGAATGAGGTTATTTTCTACCTTAATAGCTATACTATAAGCCTGAGGTAAAGAAGTACCCCCCATGGACTGTATCATGACTGAGATATCACTATTTAAACTTTTTAAATATTAAAAAAATGCATAATCAGTAGAAGGCCTTACTGTAGCAGGTATTTTGTCCCAATTCTTTTGAAATCGGATATTAAAATCCACCATTTGTTCTTGTGGGGCTCTTTTAATGGTTGTTAACTGCTCTACCAAAGATAGGTGATCAGATTTTTCCTCAAAACATCTGGTAAATTCATCACCCAGCTCATCCCATGTTCTTATAGAATCCACCGGAAAGCTTCTAAACCATTCCAATGCCTTCTTGAAAGATGTAGCCAACAATCTCATAGCTACATTTTCTTCTGTCACATGATGCACATTGCACAATGTTGCCACATCTCTGATATGTTCAAAAGGTGTTACTTGTCCTTCTCTAGTAAACTTTGGTAACCCTTTTAATGCTGCCAATGGAATTTCATCATGTTGTGCTAGATTAAGGGGACTACCCTGGTTGAACGGTACAAAATTAAAGGCCCTTGGTGCTGCCATTGAGCTTGAATGCATTGGTATGCTTGCTGAAGTAGAACTTGAACTTGGTTGAGAAGTATTTGTTGTAGTAGAAATACTATTTGTTGAACAATTGAAAGCCCCAAATGAGGAGGCAAAAAGTTTTGTTCTAAGAGTAGGAGATGTTGAATGCCTAGCTAGAGGGTCTCTTCTTCTTCTCCTTTCATATGAAAATAGTGCCTTGTCACTAACATCGAGTGGTGTTGACTGAACTCTAGGGGAAGGAACAATCCTTCTGAGAGTTCTCCCTTTTCTTCTTGGAGGAGATAAATGCAAAAACTCTACATCTTTTGAACTTCTAGTTTCTATTTTTCTCATATAAACAAACACATTAATCCTTTCCTCCACATAGAGTTACCAGATATGCCTAAAAATAACATCTAAAAGGCTATTAGCTCATTGTTAGCACATCAAAATAGAAAGACTTAGGAATTTTACTTCTGACTCAGTCCCACCGAGCATGCCAAAATTGTTGTCTCCTAGAAATGCACCCTATGCAAAGTTATGAAAAATTGAGCTTTCTAGAGAAACATGGGATCATTTCAAGGCTGTGGGTCACCTAGAGTTGAAATGAACCTCCAGATAAGGCTAGATCCTAACTGGTAATATTGCTTAACTACTAATCTTTGTAAGGAAAAGGGAGAAGGAGTGCATGAAAATGAAAATTAAAACCTATGGTGATACACCAAATTTATTCAAAACATGTACAGCTGCTTAACACAGTTTTCAATCAACTAATAAAAGCCGATATGCACAACTCAATACTCATATGATACTACATAAACATTTCATAAGAAAGCTACAATACATACAATCCTAGAAGGATGATAAATTCTCCTCACAACTAAAAATTGTCTGCATCACTAGCATAACCTATAACCTGCAATATACATATCTCCTCTGCTTAAAAGTGCTATTAATGAGACAGTTTAACAAGGAATAAGAAAACTCACATGTAAATTTATCAATCATCCAACACACTCAATGAAACAGATAACTGAGAAGGCATAAATTGTTTTCTTTATTGATCTCCAAAGGTGAAACTCTACCA
>VDFB02227050.1:0-12336 GCA_007258455.2 Sequoia sempervirens | reverse complement strand
ACTAGTCCTCTCAAGTTCATCTTTTAGTTTCTCTAGACTATGCAATATTAACATGCATGGTTCACTATATACCCTCGGGTTTGCACCCTGTGCTAATGAATCTCTCAATTTTTTAATCTCATTATTAGTATTTGCAAACAAAGAATATGGCATAGGTGGAACATGATCTACATTTTCCATGTTATATATATACAATACACCTAAAAAAACAATGAGACTTTGGTAAATAATATATCTAGATAAAGGGAATACAAATATAAAATAGAACTTGTAATAATTCATCTACTCATCAATAATATTTTCATACCATTAACAATTTAAAAAGAATTGGAAGACAACTATAATCTATAACATAGCATCCTTAAATGGTTCAAATTTTAAAATGAAACGATGAAAGAAAGAATAAGAATACAAAGATTAGTATAAAATTATTTGAAATAATTGGGGATAAAAATATTTAATCTAATAGTTGTTAACATAAAATGAACTTCAATTATATAGCCAAGAACATCAAAAAATGCAGATTGGAAAGCAAAATAATCCCACATTTATCATATTTTTATATGTATAAATTTTAGATACCATCAAACTATTTAAACTTATAGATTGCATAAAGTTATAAATTGAATTGTTAAAAATAATTTATTAAGAATCAAATCTAACAAAGTTTGACTTCATATTGCATACTTGAACTATAAATATCTCACTAATCCAACCATACATTTTATATATGTTAAAAAATATATAATTGTTATGCCCATAATTTTTCACTATATCTTGACGTGATCTCTTCAACTAGATCAATTAAAATTATTTGTAATGTTGAGGAAAATGGATTTAATATCATTAGAGCTGTCATGAACCACCTCTTGATCAACTATAGATATTATCCACTCTCGAGAATGTAAATATGTTCGAGATAACTAAAAAATAATTTGTATCCCTATATCCTTTCATCCAATGTAGCCTAGGATCTCTTAATTGAGATCCTCTCTACCACAATTAAGTCTCAAATCTTCTAAGTTTTATGTCAACTTAAAAGCAACCTACCATTGTAGAAAAGTTATTAGTAAGTGCTAAAGCCAAACAAGTTTTTTTCTATTTGGATCCATATTTTTTTTCCATTCTAGATCTCTTTCTAGCCATATTCTTATTGTAAGATCATAGTAAGGTAGTGCAATAGATTTAATTGCATCATTCCACAATTGTATCCACTTACCATTTTGATGAGGTCTAGGAACATCAACCAAAGGGATATTAGGCAAGCAAGGTGATCAATTTGATTGAGGTGGGAAGTGTTGAGTTTGAAGGATAGATTATTAGGTATAAGGAATAAGAAGTTTGAAAAGTTTAAAGAATTGGGAGGTGATATGTGAGATAGGTTTAATAGAATCTACTTAAATAAGGGTGTTTTGTGGAGAGGGGACAATGGAAAGAGAAATGGATATTTTAATGTTCAATATAATGAAATTTTTAAAAATGAAAGTGACAATAATATTGAAAATAAAAATGTTGAACATGAATGTGAAAATATTGTAAAATTTGATGGAACACCTATTGATAAGTGTAGCATCATAGAAGAAGAAGAAGAAGAAATACATCAACAATTTCTTGACTAATGTGGATATGAACCCTATGACATTGAAATTGCACTCAATAATCGACTTGTTGATAACAATGATTAAATTGATAGCTCACATGAACCAATGAAACTCAATGTGTCTCCAAATTACATAAGAAGAGAGAACCTTTGTGAAGAAGAAAAATAAATTCAAAATACATCTTTTTGTAATGAGTTTGTTAAAATTTAAAAACATTCAAGAACCCCAAAATGGTTTGAAATTGATAAGCATAATAGAAATTCTTGAAGGCAAGAGGTCATCACAAACCATTCGGTTGTGGGCTTCAAAAATTTTCAATGAATGGTTTTCCAATAAGACATTAACCAAAAAATTCCAATTTTTTATACAATTACTAAAGATGTACAAAATGAGACCTTTACTAAATAAATAAATTCAAAGATTCATGTAAACAAAAAGTTTGATCGAAATAATATTGTTGTTAAAGTTTTTTTTAATGCATTCAATTCTATTGTAAATAATAGTAAGGAAAAAGATAAAAGAGTTGCTCATAGAGTAATAACATCATTAGTAAGAAATTAAAAAATTAAAAAGGCTCAATTATTAAGGTAAACTTGTTTTGAATTAAGCCTAAATCATAAAACATTATCAAAAGTACTATCAATAAGATCATGATTAGAAAGTCCTATTGAAAATCATACTTGGGCTTTTAGCAGTAGGCTTCCATGAGTCGATAAGAAGCTAATTAATAGCACAAAGGATGAAATTCAACAATTTTGGCACTCTAACTCTAGATTTACATATGAGGTTGGAAACAACATTTTTTATACTCTACCTAGGCCATGATTCTGTTATGAGTAAAAGAGTTTATGATAGAAATACATCCATTATTGTTGAGTTAAAAGTAGGTTAAATATTATTTTTCTTAAAAATTCACTTTTATATAAATGTAGGTGTTTTGGAGAACAAAGCTATAGTATGAATAAGTGATTGACATCGATGGCATAAATTTCAAGGTGGGGACATTCAATATAATTCATAAGGTGTTATAATATTAAATGCTTTCATTGTTTAGTTAGTTTTAATCAATGTTGTATGATTTATTAAACATTTTTTTAATATTTAAATGTAGGTGTTTTGGGGAGTAGCAGTGATAGATCTAGCTCATTGAGAAAGGATATAGGTAGAGAGGAGGAGTGACCTTGACAAGGATTGAGACATGGATCACCCAGGGTGGTAGATATGAGTGGAACATATCCATAGAGAAGGATAGGCTAAGAGGATAGATATAGGAGACAAATACCTTAGGGGCACCTTTTTAGTTGTGTGTATGCTCTACAGAGTGGATTTACTCATGAGTGCTTTGATGTATTTGAAGACACATTTGTATGAGAACATAGATAATATGATATGGGAACTATTAGTTGTGTTGATGATGGGTGTGATATTTTATGTGTATGTTGATGATGTGCATGATATATATAGTTATATTTCTTGTATTTGGATGCTCATAGGTATGGATGTTCATGAATCTTATGTGTATGTCTAATGGTGGCATGTGGAAGGATAAATATGGCTATTGAAAACTTTACCATTATCTTGACAACTAATTATGGCTATATGATTATCTTATTGTAATGAACCTAAGTTAATTTGATAGATATTAGTGAAGTTGAATTAGAAGCATGGATTGTGCTTTATTATACACATTTTACATTTAAAAATATGGGTCTAATTTTTGCGATATTGAAAGTCAGTTAAATTTCTTCAATAGTATATCCAAGGTATAGGGATATATTAGTGGTAGGAGTAGTGTAGGATAAAAAGGAGAATGTATAAAGAGGGGAAGGTCTAGAAAGGTAATGACATGGTAATGGAAGGAGAAGTTACACTATAAGGTTAGATTTTCATAGGATAAGGAGGAATGGTATGAAGAACATATCTGTATAGGATAGTGCTAGTAGTAACAATGGTGTGAACATATATAAAAGGATGGGAGATAAGAAAAATACTAGTGGAGAGAAAGGCGGTAGGACATGGGTGGTGGATCCCATGGAAGTGGTAACTATCGTATGATAGGAGGAATCATTATAAGAGGATGAAGGGTAGATGGATGCATAGAGGGTACAACATTATTAAAATCCATTAGAGTGGTAATATTATGAATAGTATTAATTCCCTAAGGATAGCCACCTAATACATTATATAAATTACTAGCCAATGAGTGAGGATATTTAGGGTGGAGAGGTGCATCAATACGTAATTATCAATTTAGGAAAATATCTTGTTTAGCAACATATGTATCTAAATCATAGTCTTGATCATTATTTTTCATCTTCTTTAATGTGGCTCTTTATATGGTTGTCATTAGCTATTATATCAAAAAATGATTCAATCGTCATTTTATTTGCTAGCCATATTAGAGTTAAGATGAAAACTCCATAAAACAATATTTTAAAGGATATTAATTTAACTAGATAAAAGATCAAGGAAAACACTCTCTTGAACATGCAATATACCCCAATTGCTTAGACAATGCATATTTCCTAATAATGTGTGCAACTAAAAACTAATAACATGTAATGGATGGATGTAGGTGATAATAATTAAATAATCCTAATTGAACTAGGGTTGTCCCTTTTATATATTTAAGAAGTTGTAAGAGCATTGTATGAAATTGTAAGATGGGAATTACTTATGAAATGTTATATGACACATAAGAGAATAAAAAAGGGAGGTTACACTAGAATATTGATTAGAATTATGAAAATCATCAAGATCATCTTAAATAATGGGTTTGAATATGTCAAAAATGGAGTGTCGGTTATGAGGAGGATGATTTGAATTTTTTTGACAAGATGTAAAGCATTTGCTAAATACATCCTATAAACCAAGTCAAGGAATATAGTGTTGGAATTTGTGCCAAATTTGGTGTCATTTTTAGGTCATTATTTTGGCTCATGGCTTTGGTAAACCACACTTAGTTTATGGTTTCAATTTTTCCTATTTATGGGTGCTTGAGATGGAGAAAGCATAATGATTTTATAGGTATCATCATGCTACTAGAAATTACTCCATATGAATCACATGTTGATGATACTACTATAAGGGTATGCTCATGAATATTTTATTGTAAATGATATTATTATCAAATAATATAATTGGTTCATGTTTTTGGTTGTGGGATTTTTCTTCCAAGAGGATTTTCCCATGTACATAATTATGTTATAAATTTATAATTTATACATTTTTCTTATAACTAAAATTAAATCTATTTTGCATATTTATCTCTTGATAGGTTAATATGGGAAGTGTTTCCACACCTCAAATTCCTTTTAAAATACTATCCAAGTCTTAATCAATTTACATCCTCTATCTTATTGTGCAATACCTACCTACCACCAAAAATGTGTAGAGATGGACATTTTTAATGTTACAAATGATACAATTTGTGGTTCTATTTGAACTTCATAACTTTATATTGTTTGTTTCCATATGCTATTAAGTTCTTATATATGTTTCACTTGTTCTTTCCATTTAGGAGCAAGCTATCCATAGCTTTGATTGCTGAAATGGAAAGGCATATTTCATTTACACATAACAAATAAAAATGTATGCAAAATGGGGAAGCAAATCCAATTTGAATTCAACAAATTTGAAAAACTTTTAAAACTTTCTGTTCAAACTCAATTTGAATTCAACAAATTTGAAAAAATTGTGATCTAGGGTTTCAAAATTTAACAAATAAATGCATTTTGAACTATAAAAAAATTTGAATTTCAAATACGTGTCAAAATGCAAGTCTTCCTGATTGATGAAGTTTGGAGAGACAAAGTGGAGTCATGCCTCACTTAAAGAATAAGTCAGTTTGTCACTGCCACGGTCTCGACCACAGACTCATACAGAGTTAACCGTAACTTTACAGTGAAATGACAAATTTAAATGTGAATATTTTGTTTTTATTCATATTTATGTAGTTCAAATAACTCCATGTTCTAATTCAAACCCATTTAAATATGATTATTTTTATTTAGGGTTTAGTGGTTCAACCAAACATATGGGTTCATTCGAACCCTTAATGAGGTTCGGTCAAACCATTTGGTTCGACCGAGCCCCTTGAGTTTGGGGAAAAGGAAAAAAATGAAATTTCCTTCCTCATGTAAATTGTAAACCACTATTCTAAAGCCACCCCCATGACATCAATTGTAAGGTCATTAGATACTGCACTTGCAAGCATAATTTTTTTTTGCAAATTTAGGTCAAATTCATATGTCTCTACTTTAGGGGAAATTTTAGCTTAGACTCATAAGTTCTTTTTCCTTAAGGATAATTTTATTTGTAAATATGCATGTGTTGTGGATAACTTCATTTGATACTTTGTGCTAGTGATAATTTTAGCTAGGACTTGTAAATATTTTATTCTAGGTACAAATTTATCTCAAAATATCTCTCATTATTGTGTATATTTTGTTTTTGATATAAAATTAGCATAGAATTATAAATATCTCTTTATTTTATGAGTTTAATAACTCATATACATTTTCCTTGAGTAATTTAAGCTCACTCTTTAAGATAATTTTAGCCAAGGCTTATAAACTTTTTTCTATAGAGAGAAAAAATAATGGATGTTTGTAAACATTTCTTTTTTAGGTTAGTTTTTTAATCCATAAGCACTTTTGACTAGAGCTATGAACTAGTGAGGCCACAAATGGGGACCTCATCCCAACATGGATGCACAACAACCACCACTTCTATGAATCAGAAGCCCAATAGGGGTACAAAGCTCACAAGCACACCAACCCTAGAAATTAATGCCTAGTAAAACAACAATAGCAGCAATACTATAGATCAAGTCTAGAGAATTGAACCCTAGTGGTCCCAACAAAAAAACCACCACTCATCCAATGCACCACGGGCTCATGCCCCTTTTTCAGGTTAGTTTTACTTAGAAAACTTTAATAGTTTGAATGTTGTGAGACAAGAAAATATTTAATGGACTAAATGAGAAAAGAATTTCAACAGAAGGTATACATCCAAATTTGGACACTTAATTTATCCAAATTTATCACTTTTCGTCTAAACATCCTCTTATCCGAGGTAATTAAGTAATATTAGTATTATTTAATTAATATCTTTAATTCTGCCAAATCCCTAAGGTATTTAATTAATAATTAAATACCTTACCCTCCTTAATCCTCCTTTCATCAAATAAATTAAATAAATAATACATTTATTTAATTTCTCACATGTCATTTTCATCTAATCCTAATCCATCTCTTAATCTCTTCATTAAGAATGTGCACATGCCTAATCCTTGATTAGGATGTGTCACATCCTCCAACTTTGGTAAAGCTGGCTTCTAATCCATTACTAACCCTAATTATCTCTTCTAATTACTAATTAGTTAAACCTAATTAGTACCTTTAGTCAACTCTCCCATCCTATTAATTCTTTTATTCATCCCATGTCTCTCTCCTCCCCATGTGAATTTTTAATTCACATTTTGTCCTTCCAAGGCTTCTAGAACCTTGGACTTGTCACAATCTCCACATGTGACCAAGTCCCACCTTTTGGAGCCCACCTTTTATCTTTTAGACTTTCCTAAGAATGTGAATTTTTAATTCACACTTATTTCCCCAACCACCTTTCCTTTTCCCATGTAGATTTTTGAGGAATTTTAGAATTCCTCAAATGTCCCTTTCACTCCCACTTGGGGACAAGGGAATCCCTTTTATGAAATCTCCCACTCCCCAAGGTGCATGTCCTTTTCTCCAATTTCATGTACCTTCTTGACACACCTCACTTACACCCTATATCCCCTTGTCCACTTCATCTTCACATGTCAAGATGTGAGGGCTTGTGAGTCCTCAACCCACCATAGCCCTTCATCTTGACCTTGTTGGATCAATCTTGACCGTTGAATTCTCTAGAGAATTCAAATTCTCCTATAAATACCCCCTCCTCAAGGGCATTTAGAACACTTTTGGATTTTCATAACTACATGTTGCCAATTTGCATCCCCAATCCTTTGCCATCATTTAGCCATCTCTTTTAATCATCTTACACATTGAATCTTGCATTTAGTCACTCAAACAATCATCTAAGGAGCACACAAATCATTCCAAGCAAGGGCCAATCAAAGAGATATCAACATCAAGGAAGGTGAAACTGTTTGTATTTCATTTTATTCATTTTCCTTTTCGTTATATCACTCTTTTGGCTAATCTTGAGGTGTCCTTGGTCTTTTTATCACTTGCATTTCTTAGTTGTTTTCAGACGCTAGAGCAGGATAAATTCAAGGTATACAAGAAGTAATGGAGGCGTCTTCAAACAAGACATAAAAATTTAAAATAGCTTGGTAATGGGGGAATCTTTAGGAAAGACAAGCCAAGGGAATTTTCAAACACTAATAAGAATAATGATTAAAAATTGCTTAGAACATAACCTATAACAAGACTAATAATGGAGCATGTGAGAGCCCTCATTCCTACATGAGGGCCTCATCTTGCTTATAATAGAACATGTGATAACCCTCATTCCTATTAAATCAATTAAGGGCAAGGAAAAGGCTTTAAGTGATGGTTCCTGCTCGTTTGGCTTAGACACTAGCACTATTGGGGAGGAGGAGTGGAATGAGGAGGGGGAGGATGGGTCTTCTTCCCCTGTTTCCCCTTCTAAGAAGAGGAAGAATGGAAACCCTAAAGGAAAATGGGCTGCCAAGAGATTACTATTCAAGAATCAGAGTCATGGACTATTGGCAATGATATGGAGGTTGGTTCTAGGGATTCCATGCCTAAGGACAATGTTGTATTTAATCAAAAGGATGATTTTGTTGTAGGAGGTAAGGAGGAGGGTTTGCAAGAGAATGTTGTGGTTATGGAGGCCAAGGAAAAGCCTAGAAGGGCTTCAAAGTGTATTGCAAAGTTGAAAAATTAGGTGCCAAAAGATTTTTTAAAGGATACAATAGAGCATTGCAAGGAGAAGGGTATAGAGGAGAAGATGGTTGAAATTGATGATTCCCCGGTTCGAAACACACCAAGTGTGGAACCCTCTGGTGAGAAATTTGTGCAGAAGGAGGAGGGCGTTAATCCGAAGCCTAGCAAGGCGAAACCTCTTAAATTAAACCCGCTTCCAAAGGACTTCTTGTACCTCAACGATGATACCACCTCAATGTTTGAACCCCTTGGCATGGCGCGTACGGGGGCCACTGGTACTTTCAAGTTGGCGAAGTGGACTCTACAAGAATTCAATAGGGTGAATATCAAGATCATGGGATTGAAAGAAAATGTGAAAAATATTTTGAAGGGCTCTGCCTCAAACATTCTAATTGATAGAATTGTGGATTTAAAGTGTCATTTTTTTGACTTCAAGTCCTTATGCGAGCAACATCTCTCTGATTTGGAGGTCAAGGTTTTGGACACCAATGCAGACATGAAGAAATTGTTGCAAGCCTACCACATCATTGTTAAGAATAGTGTTGACTCCTTGGAGGTCCTATTCCACAAGATTAGTGAGCTAAAAGAAGACCAACCCTACTTTATTGAGTTGATGGAGAAGGACCAGTCTACTAAAGGAAAAGGAAAAAAGGTTGGGAAGGATGATGCTAAAGGCCCTACTACTAGAGGGAAGGGAAACATGAGGAAATCCTTTGAGGAAGAGAAAAAAGAACTGCTAGACATGATTGATCTTCATAGGAACTAGGAGCTTGAGGTGGCTAACACCTTAAGGAGCATGAAATAGTGTCTAATTCTGTGTTTTGCTTTGTTGTTTTCCTTGTTGTTGGGTCTCTGTTTGTTTTATATTGTTTTGTTGCTTTTTTTGTTGATGATTGTTGCTAATGGCTTAATGTTTTATCTTTAAGCAACATTTTGTATGTTCAGTTGTAAAGGGTTTTGGGTCCCTTCAAAACCTATATTTCCCATATAATCAAAACAAGACCAATGACACACTTGAGAGGATGATGGTTAAATAAATTTCAAAGATTATAATGGTGAATTGATTGGTGGATATTGTGTACAGTACCTAGGGGATTCATCACCCCCAAGGCTCCAGGTCACAGAAGAGCTTCAAGGAATGAACTGCCCTAAACTGCCTCAACTTGATCAATAAGTAATGATAGGTGTTTTAGAAATTGGTGAGCAGACTAAAAGGATCTTGGACTGTGACTCAAACAACTCTCTATCTAGGGATGACAATGTTGGAATCGGATTACAGTGCACCACACTAGATTCTTAGGGACACACTGGCATCCTATATGAACATCGAGTTAAATAATAGTCTTGAAGACTCTCAATGTTTTAAAACTAACAGATTTTTATAATTTATTAGTTTAAGTACGAAAAATGCAAAAATAAATAGTACAAAAAGAATAACACTAAAGAGAATTATTCTAGTGATGAAAAAGATAAAGAAAGAATAGGAAAAGATACCACTCATGTGAAATCCAATTCTTCAGCTATAACTCCAAATGGATGAACCTACGCCTTAGAGACACATGAAAATAGGAAAAGTGTTGGGTTGTTTTTAGAGGTCTTCCTTAGTCAGACCCCCATTTTGGTGTTCCCACCTCCATGGATAGCCAAGATTCCATCATATAGAGGAATTTGATAAAGATAGAATATAAAAGATGTTATCAAATAGAGTGCAAAGACAACCTAAATGCTACTGTATAAGACATAATGATGCAAGTAAATGAAAAGAGCAATATCACCTCCCCTTCTACTATCACTCAAGGCTGAGAGGAGAAGATAATGAGATATGATGCCTTACCAAGAGGATGGAGCTTTCTAGACCCTACAAAAATAATGGTGTTGCAATAAGAAAGCGTTGTAGAGCTCAAGAAGAGAGCTTGTAGCAGAAAGAAGAGGCAAGAATGATCAAGAAGAGAGAAAGAGAGTGATAATTAGCAAGAGAGATCAAGAGTGAAAGAATTAGAATGAGGATAGGACTTGAATGAGTTTGAATGAGAAAAAAGGAGGTAAGGAGTCATTTTTCATCAATCAAGACCTGACAAAGGATGTTACCTTTGCATCCAACTAGGAGACATAATGCTTCTACGAATCTGAGAGGTAGGAATCTATTAGGATGATAGCATGGTGCATAGACATCCACGTGGCACACGCGTGCCCCCAAAAAATATTCCTCCACTAGTACAAAAAGACAAGGCTACATGGAAGGAACAGGAAGACCGATGGTGGGATTTGCATCATCAAACTTATAGTTTCTAAAGTAAGGGTAAAATAAATGGGAAATTTTCCTAGGGTGCAAATTTGCACCATTACATTTTTCCCCCACATTAGCGAGCATATACATGTCAGTTTATATGTTCGAGCTAAAGTAGTAAGAGGTTGAATAGAATATACCAATGATGCCAAGGAAGAAATTCTTTGATCGAGCATACCTAGACGCAAAAGGGGGAGTCTTGGTAGGTTCTCAGTCCTGTAAAGCTAGTTGGGATATCACCAAAAACATGTTAGGTGAAAAATCCAATCATAAGACACAAGAAGAAACAAGTTGGCATGATAATAGCCTAATTAGATACACTAGTTAGGTAGATAAGCCTACGACTATTGCAAATTGTGTTGCAGGACAGTCATAGAAAAAGCAGATCTAGTGAAGTTTCCCCCAAGCTAGACATTGAGATATAAGATGTTTGATACCAAGACACATGACATCAAATATCAAATAAAATACACACGTTGCAAGACACCAAAGAAATCTTTTGAGAATAAATCTTTCAAAGGGGTTTCTTTCAACAAGGAACCCTTCAACACACCAAGGGGCCCATTCAAAGGAACACGACAATCAAAAGAAACCACATTTTTCATAAGTTATTCTATCATCAAGGGATCCTTTTGAAACATCTTTCATCAAGGAATCTGTTGGAAAGAATGCTCCTTTTCAAAGGAAAGTTTTTAGACTCTTTCATTTTAGAAAAAGTGCTCCTTAAATTCAAAGGAAATTTTTCAAACCCTTTCACATACGGGATCCTTTTTGAAAGAAAATTTTATCCAAGAATCCTGAGAGAATACAACATTTGGAAAATGAAGGATTTCAATAAGGGATTCTTTCGTCAAGGAATTAATTTTAAAGAAAATTTTACACCAAGGAATCCTTTTGAAAGAATTCACCTTATTGAAATTTAGAACAACATGGTAGCCCCCCCTTAGGATGGTATGTATTGCATAGAGGAGCACATGGCAACCTAAGGAGAGAAAGGAGAGGCAAAGATCTTGTGGCACACAACACACAATGAGATGTATTCATGGTATGTTGTCACACATGCGAGAGACAACATATAAGAACTAAAACATCAAGAAGCAGACAAAGACAAAGAAATCAAGAGACGGAGGGATATGAGAATTCGGGGTCAAATTTGTTCATATACACAAATAGATATTATATAGTGTATAAATGAATAGTCATCAATCCCCAAAGTTCTCAAAACATGAAGAAGAGCATATGAAGACAAAGTAAAAAAGAAAAAGAAAATTGGGTCAACATGGAAGAAGGCCTAAATGCCCCCAACACTTTGCATCATCCCTAATAGCAAAAAGCAATTTCACGACATGCATAGAAGAATGATGATACAAACAAAAGAAGTGTATGAAAAAAAATTCATGCTTGTATCCAAGCACCTACAAGGGTAGTGAGGGTCCTCTAGGTAGGATCACAAACATAAAAAGACAAGCATGGGGGAACACAAACACACAAACAAATCTAATTTACAGATAAAGAAGAGGTACCACCCTAGTCC
>VDFB02227047.1:56426-66448 GCA_007258455.2 Sequoia sempervirens | reverse complement strand
GAGGGAGAGGGTGGGAGAGGGTGGGACAAGGTGGGAGAAGCTATGAGAAGGTTGGAGAAGGTGGGAGAGGGTGAAAGTGTGGGAGAGTGTGGGAGAGAGTGGGAGAGAGTGGGAGAAGGTGGGAGAGAGTTTGGGAGAGAGACAAAGAGAGTGTGAGAAGTTGAGAGAGGGTGGGAGAGAAAATAAATCTATAAAAAAACCAACTTTCTCATACTATGAGCACTTTTAGAAGAAGTATAGACATGACCATTTTATCAAGATAGAGAGAGTGGGAGAGAGTGGGATAGAGTGGGAGAGAGTGGGAGAGGGTAGGAGAGAGGGTGGGAGAGAGTGGGAGAGGGTAGGAGAGAGTGGGGGAGAGTGGGAGACAGAAGGAGGGAGGGAGAGAGTGGGATATAGTGTGGGAGAGTGGGAGATAGCTAGGGAGGGAGAGATTGGGAGAGCGTTAGGGTTCAATTAGGGTTAGGGTTGGATTTCAATCCGAGCTAGAGTTTAATTATGGTTGGGGTTCAATTAGGGTTAGGGTTAATGTTAGGGTTGGATTTCAATAAGGGCTAGAGTTTAATTAGGGTTAGGGTTCAATTAGGGTTAGGGTTAAGGTTAGGGTTTGGGCTAAACTAGGGTTAAGGTTCAATTAGAATAAGTGTTCACGTAGGGTTATTGTTAGGCTTAAGATTGGGCTTAAGATTTAACTTATATAGTATTTTGGATAATAGAAACAATTTTGATTGATTTAATATTTTCTAAATTCATTATTGAATTTAAATCTTATAATTTATTGTCTAAATTGATTATAGAAACAATGTATGATAACTTATTCTCTTGATTTTGAGGGTGAAAGTGTGGCTACATAGGGTTTCTATACATAGTATTTGTAGGAGAATGGTATCTCTATTTTCAATTATTCTAAGCCTTGTTTCTATGTAGTAGTTTTTAAATTCATTTTGTTGTTATACTCTATAATTAATAATTTTTATATTGTACTCTCTCTATACATGATTTTTAGCAAGATTGGGGACACTAATAGAACCTTCATTTTTTTTTGTAAAAAGACTAAGAAATGTATGAAAATTTGACAACATGAAAACCAAGAAAATAAAAGTGAAAAAAAAATTGAACATAGTAAAAATGGCCAATCATGTGCCAAAAATGAAAAGAACCATTTGTTGTTACTCTAATATTTCAACCACATAGTAAATTATCAAGTGCATTTTATAAATGTATCATGCAAGGAGCACAATATTGGGAATCAATGTGAATGATTCTCATCAAGAAATTAGACAAGATTTGAGATTGAAGGACCCAAGCTGTAATACACCTCCTCTTACTATTTGGATTTATTATTTTTCTATGCGTTCATTTGCTACTTGTGATTGTGATGGTACTAGTATTGTTTGGTCTAATAGTTGGTTAGTTAGACGTTCGATGATGTTGTTATTCCATTAGTGGACATGATTATTTTATATGACATTGTCGTTGGTGATGTTAGTTGATTTTTAGAATTATATTATGATGCAGTGATTTCATAAATTATGTTATGAGATGAATTGTTAGGTTAGAAATGTTATTTTATCAGTTATATTATAATTGTTAGGATAGATGTGATGAAGGACAGTGTAGCATCACTCGTTTGTGAGTGCTCTGTTATGCTGTGATTCCTTCTCACAATGTAATGTTTCGATTTAATGCTTTGATTTTATATCTATGTATGAACATGTACACGACTTTGTTTGTATGCAGGATTTGCAGGTACAAGTCTCGATTCCACCTACTGCGGCAGGACAGGGCGAGCACCAATAACCCAATGATATAAGTTGAAACAGAGGTGACAATGAAGTCATCTCGTCCCATGATGTCAGACCGTCTTGTCTAAATGGTTTTGTACGTTCGTGTAGTTGTCCTTTGTTGTGGGTCATGTTTGTGTTTTGTCGTATTTAATTGATGTTGATATTTTATAAGTTGTGAATTAGTTAATTAAATGTTGGTAATAATTGATTATTTTAATGTTAGATTTATTTGTATTTAAATATTTAAATGTTTTATTTAAATTTTAAAAAGGTCATGTGTTTTATTAAATGATAATTAAAATTTTAAATTGTTTGTTATTTATTTTAATTATATATCTTGTTGAGGATAATTATTAGAATAAATTATTTAAATTAAATAGATAATGTGATGTGCAAGTAAAGTTGTAAAAATAGAAATTAAAACAAATAAAAACAAATAAAAATAATGAAAAGTTGTGAGAATGAATAAAAATATAGATCTAGTTAAAAAGCTTGCTTTTAAAGATTTATTTTCTTTTATTTTTGATTTTTAGAGTTTTTTTGAAAGAAATTGGTAATATCTTTTATTTAATGAATATTTTTGTGAGTTTTTCACACGGAGAGGATTATTGAAACAGAGGCTACACAATTTTATAGTTATGTATTGTTGAAATCTTATGTAGTTTTTCGGAAAAAAATGAGAGGGTTGATGTTGTTTTTGGGTTTCAAGAGAATAGATTTTCTATAGAATGTTTGCATTGTTTTATGAATTGTTTTGAGAGGAAATACATGGAAAAGGTGCGGTGAAAGATTGACCCTCTAATTAGGAGACAGTTTCACCCTTCTCGAGAAGAACTCATAATGTAGAAGGCTTCGTTTGAGGAGTATTCCCTGAGACTTCGCAGAGGTATTCTCATCCAAGCCTCTTCCACAATGATAACAGGTACGTGCTTCTAAGGAAACTTCACAAGATGCCATTAGACTATAATATTGCGATTTCTTTGGTTTCTGTCTGCCAGTAAGCTATTTCATGATTCTTAAGACTCAATAAATTTTTTCCTTGCAAGAATTTAGAAGCTAAACTATCCATTAGCAAAATCTGTCTCTAATACTATTTCATGACCAGGCCTTGCATGGTTTTATCGTGAGTGCAAAGCTTGTATTGTAAAACACTTGAAATGAAATCAACATAGTGATAATGATGTTTGAATCCTTAGACATATGAGGATTAGTTAAATAGACATCTTTAGTAGAATTCTGCCTCGGGAAAATTCCATTGTTCGCAGTCCATGAGATGACTTCTCTTTGTCGCCTTCTGCCAAATAATTCACATGCCTAGTCCATGTTTCCCAATGTAGTTATAGCTACAATATTCCCTGAATCGCTCCACTAATAATCTCTGATGAATGCGTACACCTTGTTCCTTACCTTGCAATTCGGCCCGGGCAGGTAGGCCAACCTTGTGCACTCAATGTTCAACTATGTATGTAATGCAATAAGGGTGGATGCAATCCCCTCAATCACACAACTTGTGCAGCCGCATGCGCCCAGATCACAAACAAAGCCTTCAATGTTAGGATGTGTTCCTGAGAGAGTCATTTACTCAATTATTTTGAGGGCTTCCTTACGAAATTTATGCTGGGCATGGTCTGCAATCCTCACAATTCTTGATTTGATATCCCTTTATATTCCATTGCATTTTCTTAAAAGGTTTCGAAGCCTTTTCACCAATTACAGTTGTGCATATCTTGCAATTGTTGTAGTTTAGGAGACATCATCTCTTTGTAGCACTTTGTCAAACTATGTGCATGCTCTGTCTATGCCTCCTCAGTCACATACTTGTCGCTCTTTACATACTAATTGTTCATTTTGCTTATTGTTATTGTTAACCCAACATATGCTTGACTTTGCCTTACTTCTTTCAAGAGTCTAACTAAAATAAATAAAATAAGAACTACATGTTATGAATCGTTAAAAGAGAAGTTAGAAGAGAACAAGCATATTTTTATTGGAGTTGTAGTACAAATTAAAGAAAATAAGTGTGATCCCCATAAAATTGAAAGAGTAGGAATCAATTCAAAACTAAAGTAACTAATGATATTCACATATAAGTTTTTACCATTGGTGATTGATATATGTGTGTTGTGTGTTATATGATTTTATATATCTGTGTGTGTGTGTGTGTGTTGTATATATATTTATATATACATGTATATGCATAAAAGGTGTATCCGCAGTATATATATATATATATATATATATATATATATATATATATATATATATATATATATATATATATATATATATATATATATATATATATATATATATATATATATATAGATATTTATATATATATATAGTTTTATAGTGATAATCTCGTGTATTGAGAATAAGAATAAAATATTAGTGGTTTTTGTTAAAATAAAATTAATGTATTATTTTATATATATATATATATATAATTGATGTTCTTTGGTTTTATGAATTACATATTTTGATATGGAAATTATGGTTTGATTCTAGGCAACAAATTACATAAATGTTGTCAAGCTTGTGTTTCTTTATATCATTTCAAAATTGGAGTGTTTTTTGTAATTGAGTTAATCGTTTACCTTAAGTTATGAAATTGCATGTTCTGGTTATCATTTTCCATTTAATTATTGTAAACTTTACTCTACGATGTGGGAACCCATTGTTGATTTTGTAACCTTGTTCCAAAGGCTTGCTTAATTTTAATGTTCTCTTCATCTTGATTATCCTTTTGGAAATTGATACTTAATGGTTTATGTTAGGAAGGGTTGAATGGTTTGTTAAGACTTTTGGTTATGAGTTATCGCGAGAGGGTTAATGCCTCGCATGAGCTTGTTTTGAGTATTATGCTTTATATGTTTTAGTTCAACCCTTGCCTAGTTTTAATTTATGTTAGGGGTCATAGGGAGAGTGGCTCTTCGTGGGCGCCGGTGCCTCGGGTAAGAGGAAGTGCTCAGGTGAACCCATGTAAGAGTATTTAAACAAGTGATAACCTAAAAAGAGAATTTAGGGGGATGGGTAGTAAAACTCACAAGGTAATAAATATTGGATTCCTTGTCTATGCATTAGGGCTATCATAGACTAATGATAGACTGAGTAGGCGATGGTCAGCAAAGTCAGAATCTCGTCTTCATGAGAGGTTATCGACTTCGCATGAGCTACCCTATGGTGTCGGCGCCTCAAGTAGGAGGAGGGGCTAGGGGATCCATAGATGGTTGCCCGTGCCTCAGTTGGAGGAAGGGCCAGGGGATCCCATGTGAGCTATGTGATGACACTCTCCCTTGACAACCGTTTACCTTGTTTCTTGTTGCCTCTGGAATTGTGTACTGAATTGTTGTTTCAGATTTATATGGAATTGTATTCTAGTTATTGTTTTAGATTTATTTGGAAATGTATTTTGGAAGTTGTATGCTTAATTGTGTTTCAAAGTCTTTTGAGAATAATTTATGAATGTTCCTTGGTGACTTGTTCTATTGTTAATGTCTTGTTTAATTGTGACGAGTTTCATAGCTTGTTCTTATTATGTGGATTCGTGAAGGTGGTTGTTTATGCCATTGTATACCTTAAGTTGTATTCAAACTATGTTGTTCTTGGAGTCAGTTTGACAAACATGGTCGAGTTAACTTCCTTGTCACCTCTGAGCATGGGGGGTGAGTTATTCATAATTCACATGGTTGGGAGGAACGTGCTTCGCACCCATTGGGTTCCCCATCTGTATCCTATCTTCTCAGCATATCTGCAGTTGGAGTTGTACCTGTATTCACTTTGTATTTCAGATTTCATTGTATTTGTATCTTCCCACATGTTTGGGAAATTCATTGTAATTCTTATATCAAGAGATTGTAATGTAATATTGCAATGATGATGTAATAGTTAGGATCATTTATATCTTTATTAAGAGATTTCTTATGGTTGTATTATGGGATGTTTATTATTCTCGCATCATGGTTATTGGATGTATCCTTATTCATGGTTATTATAAAATAAATGGTTATGTTGTAATCATTATCTTTATTTCCATTTAGTTGTTGCGATGTAACCTCGCATGCCCCAGAGAACTAAGTGTGTTAATGTTATGTAGTATACTATGTGATTATGGTTAAATGTTGTTACATGTTTAATTTAATTATTTAAAAAAAATAAAAATTATTTGCATTGTGTGTGTTCTCTGGGGTTTGCACGATGGGCGTTACAACTTGGTATAAGAGCATATGTTCGCACACTGGGACACTATGAGCCCATTGTGTTGACTTATTTGCTCATTCTTGTAGGAGTGTGTGCTTTAATGTGTGTGGTTTGTGGCGTGTTCTCTACGTGTTTGTTGTGTGCTTACTTTTATCTATTTAATGGCTTCCTGGAGTAAGCCATATCCTTGGGGGGGAGGATGTAATACCCCCATGTTACTGATACTTTGTGCTACTATTTGTTACTCTTATGTGCGAGGTTGATACTAGTTTGTAATGTTGATTAGTTCACCGTCTTGGTCTGTGAGGATGCCTCCTGTATTAGGGAATCTTATTTCCTTTTGTTTACTAGCTTCCAGGAGTAAGCTGATTTTATGAGGGGGAGGATGTAATACCCCTCCTCTTACTGTTTGGATTTATTATTTTTCTATGCATTCATTTTCTACTTGTGATTGTGATGGTAATAGTATTGTTTGGTCTGATAGTTGGTTAGTTAGGCGTTCGATGATGTTGTTATTCCATTAGTGGACATGATTATTTTATATGAAATTGTGGTTGGTGATGTTAGTTGATTTTTAGAATTATATTATGATGCAGTGATTTTATAAATTATGTTATGAGATGAATTGTTAGTTTAGAAATGTTATTTTATTAGTTATATTATAATTGTTAGGATAGATGTGAAGGACAGTGTAGCATCACTCGTTTGCGAGTGCTCTGTTACGCTGCGATTCCTTCTCACAATGTAATTTTTTGATTTAATGCTTTGATTTTATATATATGTATGCACATGTACACGACTTCATTTGTATGCAGGATTTGCAGGTACAAGTCTCGATTCCACCTGCTACGGCAGGACAGAGCGAGCACCAATAACACAATGATATAAGTTGAAACAGAGGTGACAACGAAGTCATCTCATCCCATGATGTCAGACTGTCTTGTCTAAATGGTTTTGTACGTTCATGTAGTTGTCATTCGTTGTGGGTCATGTTTGTGTTTTGTCGTATTTAATTGATGTTGATATTTTATAAGTTGTGAATTAGTTAATTAAATGTTGGTAATAATTGATTATTTTAATGTTAGATTTATTTGTATTTAAATATTTAAATGTTTTATTTAAATTTTAAAAAGGTCATGTGTTTTTTTTTTAGACTGTAGGAATCGGGTAGCACGACCCCATATAAACTGCAGTGCGCCTGGTAAACTTTTTAACGTGACCAGCGGTGCTGGCGCGACACGCCCTCCAGTACCACAGGGGTGGGTGAGACTAGGCCTCATGACCAACCTCCTGCAACAGGAATGATTTAGCCAACCGAGCTAGGGCCCCAACCCCCCCAAAAAAAAAAGGTCATGTGTTTTATTAAATGATAATTAAAATTTTAAATTGTGTGTTATTTATTTTAATTAATTATCTTGTTGAGGATAATTATTAGAATAAATTATTTAAATTAAATAGATAATGTGATTTGCAAGTATAGTTGTAAAAATAGAAATTAAAACAAATAAAAACAAATAAAAAGAATGAAAAGTTGTGAGAACGAATAAAAATATAGATCTGGTTAAAAAGCTTGCTTTTATAGATTTATTTTCTTTTATTTTTGATTTTTAGAGTTCACACAAAGAGGATTATTGAGATAGAGGCTATATAAATTTATAGTTATGTATTGTTGAAATCTTATGTAGTTTTTCGGAAAAAAATGAGAGGGTTGATGTTGTTTTTGGGTTTCGAGAGAATAGATTTTCTGTAGAATGTTTGCATTGTTTTATGAATTGTTTTGAGAGGAAATACATGGAAAAGGTGCGACGAAAGATCGACCCTCTAATGGGGAGACAGTTTCACCCTTCTTGAGAAGAACTCATAATGTAGAAGGCTTCGTTTGAGGAGTATTCCCTGAGACTTCGTAGAGGTATTCTCATCCAAGTCTCTTCCACAATGATAACAGGTATGTGCTTCTAAGGAAACTTCACAAGATGCCATTAGACTATAATATTGTGATTTCTTTGGTTTCTATCTGCCAGTAAGCTATTTCATGATTCTTAAGACTCAATAAATTTTGTTCCTTGCAAGAATTTAGAAGCTAACCTATCCATTAGCAAAATCTATCTCTAATACTATTTCATGACTAGGCCTTGCATGGTTTTATCGTGAGTGCAAAGCTTGTATTCTAAAACACTTGAAATGAAATCAACATAGTGATAATGATGTTTGAATCCTTAGACATATGAGGATTAGTTAAATAGACATCTTTAGTAGAATTCTGCCTGGGGAAAATTCCATTGTTCACAGTCCATGAGATGACTTCTCTTTGTGGCCTTCTGCCAAATAATTCGCATGCCTAGTCCATGTTTTCCCAGCGTAGTTATAGCTACAATATTCCCCAAATCTCTCCACTAATAATCTCTGATGAATGCGTACACCTTGTTCCTTACCTCTCAATTCGGCACGGGCAGGTAGGCCAACCTTGTGCACCCAATGTTCAACTATGTATGTAATGCAATAAGGGTGGATGCAATCCCATCAGTCACTCAACTTGTGCAGCTGCATCCACCCAGATCACAAACAAAGCCTTCAATGTTAGGATGTGTTCCTGAGAGAGTCATTTACTCAATGATTTTGAGAGATTCCTTGCGAAATTTATGTTGGACATGGTCTGCAATCCTCACAATTCTTGATTTGATATCCCTTTATATTCCATTAAATTTTCTTAAAAGGTTTCGAAGCCTTTTCACCAATTACAGTTGCACATATCTTGCAATTGTTGTAGTTTAGGAGACATCATCTCTTTGTAGCACTTTGTCAAACTGTGTGCATTCTATGTCTATGCCTCCTTAGTCACATACTTGTTGCTCTTTACATACTAATTGTTCATTTTGCTTATTGTTACTGTTAACCCAACATATGCTTGACTTTGCCTTACTTCTTTCAAGAGTCTAACTAAAATAAGTAAAATAAGAACTATATGTTATGAATCCTTAAAAAAGAAGTTAGAAGAGAACAAGCATATTGTTATTGGAGTTGCAGTAAAAAATAAAGAAAATAAGTGTGATCCTCATAAAATGTAAAGAGTAGGAATCAATTCAAAACTAAAGTAAATAATGATATTCACATATAAATTTATAGCATTGGTGATTGATATATATGTGTTTTGTGTGTTATATGATTTTATATATATATATATATATATATATATATATATATATATATATATATATATATATATATATCTGTGTGTGTGGGTGTGTGTTGTATATATATTTATATATATGTGTATATGCGTAAAAGGTGTATCCATGTGTGTATATATATATATATATAAAGATATATATATATATATATATATAGTTTTATAGTGATAATTTCGTGTATTGAGAATAAGAATAAAATATTAGTGGTTTTTGTTAAAATAAAATTAATGTATTATTTTATATATATATAATTGATGTTCTTTGGTTTTATGAATTAAATATTTTGATATGGAAATTATGTTTTGATTATAGGAAAAAAATTACATAAATGTTGTCAAGCTTGTGTTTCTTTATATCATTTCAAAATTGGAGTGTTTTGTGTAATTGAGTTAATCGTTTACCTTAAGTTATGAAATTGCATGTTCTGGTTATCATTTTCCATTTAATTGTTGTAAACTTTACTATTCGATGTGGGAACCCATTGTTGATTTTGTAACCTTGTTCCAAAGGCTTGCTTAATTTTAATGTTCTCTTCATCTTGATTATACTTTTGCAAATTGATACTTAATGGTTTATGTTAGGAAGGGTTGAACGGTTTGTTAAGACTATTGGTTATGAGTTATCGCGAGAGGGTTAATGCCTCACATGAGCTTGTTTTGAGTATTATGCTTTATATGTTTTAGTTCAACCCTTGCCTAGTTTTAATTTATGTTAGGGGTCACAAGGAGAGTGGCTCTTCGTTGGCACCGGCGCCTTGGGTGAGAGGAAGTGCTCAGGTGAACCCATGTAAGAGTAGTTAAACAAGTGATAACCTAAAAATAGAATTTAGGGGGATGGGTAGTAAAAC
>VDFB02227047.1:0-56326 GCA_007258455.2 Sequoia sempervirens | reverse complement strand
TTTTATAGAAATAATTTCGTGTATTGAAAATAAGAATAAAATATTAGTGGTTTTCGTTAAAATAAAATTAATGTATTATTTTATATATATATATTGATGTTCTTTGGTTTTATGAATTAAATATTTTGATATGGAAATTATGGTTTGATTATAGGCAACAAATTAAATAAATTTTGTCAAGCTTGTGTTTCTTTATATCATTTCAAAATTGGAGTGTTTTGTGTAATTGAGTTAATCGTTTACCTTAAGTTATGAAATTACATGTTCTGGTTATCATTTTCCATTTAATTGTTGTAAACTTTACTCTTTGATGTGGGAACCCATTGTTGATTTTGTAACCTTGTTCCAAAGGCTTGCTTAATTTTAATGTTCTCTTCATCTTGATTATACTTTTGCAAATTGATACTTAATGGTTTATGTTAGGAAGGGTTGAACGGTTTGTTAAGACTTTTGGTTATGAATTATCTTGAGAGGGTTATTGCCTCGCATGAGCTTGTTTTGAGTATTATGCTTTATATGTTTTAGTTCAACCCTTGCCTAGTTTTAATTTATGTTAGGGGTCATAGGGAGAGTGGCTCTTCGTGGGAGCCAGTGCCTCGGGTAAGAGGAAGTGCTCAGGTGAATCCATGTAAGAGTAGTTAAACAAGTGATAACCTAAAAATAGAATTTAGGGGGATGGGTAGTAAAACTCACAAGGTAATAACTATTGGATTCCTCATCTATGCATTAGGGCTATCATAGACTAATGATCGACTGAGTAGGCCGTGGTCGGAAAAGTCAGAATCTTGTCTTCATGAGAGGTTATCGACTCCGCATGAGCTACCCTATGGTGCCGGTGCCTCAAGTAGGAGGAAGGGCTAGGTGATCCATAGATGGGTGTAGGTGCCTTAGTTGGAGGAAGGGCCAGGGGATCCCATGTGAGCTATGTGATGACACTCTCCTTTGACACCCGTTTACCTTGTTTCTTGTTGCCTTTCAAATTGTGTGCTGAATTGTTGTTTCAGATTGATATGGAATTGTATTCTGGTTATTGTTTTAGATTTATTTGGAAATGTATTTTGGAAGCTGTATGCTTAATTGTGTTTCAAAGTCTTTTGATAATGATTTATGAATGTTCCTTGGTGACTTGTTCTATTGTTAAAGCCTTGTTTAATTATGATGAGTTTCATAGCTTGCTCTTATTATGTGGATTCGTGAACGTTGTTGTTTATGTCATTATATACCTTAAGTTGTATTTGTACTGTGTTGTTCTTGGAGTCAGTTTGACAAACATGGTCGAGATAACTTCCTTGTCACCTCTGATCATGGGGGGTGAGTTATTCATAATTCACACTGTTGGGAGGAATGTACTCCGTGCCCATTGGGTTCCCCATCTGTATCCTATCTTCTCAGCATATCTGTAGTTATAGTTGTACCTATATTCACTTTGTATTTCAGATTTCATTGTGTTTGTATCTTCCCGCATGTTTGGGAAATTCATTATAATTCTTATATCAAGAGATTGTAATGTAATATTATAACGATGATGTAATAGTTAGGATCACTTATATCTTTATTAAAAGATTTCTTATGGTTGTATTATGGGATATTTATTATTCTCGCATCATGGTTATTATAAAATAAATGGTTATGTTGTAATCATTATCTTTATTTCTGTTTAGTTATTGTGATGTAACCTCGCGTGCCCCAGAGTACTAAGTGTGTTAATGTTATGTAGTATGCTATGTGATTATGGTTAAATGTTGTTACATGTTTAATTTAATTATTTAAAATAAAAAAAAATTATTTGCAATGTGTGTTCTTCGGGGTTTGCACGACGGGCGTTACAACTTGGTATAAGAGCATAGGTTCGCACATTGGGACACTATGAGCCCATTGTGTTGAATTATCTTGTTCTTGTAGGAGCGTGTGCTTTCATGTGTGTGGTTTGTGGCGTGTTCTCTACGTTGTTGTTGTGTGCTTACTTTTATCTATTTAATGGCTTCCTGGAGTAAGCCATATCCTTGGGGGGGAGGATGTAATACCCCCATGTTACTGATACTTTTTGCTACTATTTGTTTCTCTTATGTGCAAGCTTGATACTAGTTTGTAATGTTGATTAGTTCACTGTCTTGTTGTTTGAGGATGCCTCCCGTATTAGGGAATCTTATTTCCTTTTGTTTACCAGCTTCTAGGAGTAAGCCGAGTTTATGAGGGGGAGGAAGTAATACCCCTCCTCATACTATTTGGATTTATTATTTTTCTATACGTTCGTTTGCTACTTGTGATTGTGATGGTACTAGTATTGTTTGGTCTATAGTTGGTTAGTTAGATGTTTGATGATGTTGTTATTCCATTAGTGGACATGATTATTTTATATGACATTGTGGTTGGTGATGTTAGTTGATTTTTAGAATTATATTATGATGCAGTGATTTTATAAATTATGTTGTCAGATGAATTGTTAGTTTAGAAATTTTCTTTTATCAGTTATATTATAATTGTTAGGATAGATGTGATGAAGGAGAGTGTAGCATCACTTGTTTGCGAGTGCTCTGTTACGCTGCAATTCCTTCTCATAATGTAGTGTTTTGATTTAATGCTTTGATTTTATATATATGTATGCACATGTACACGACTTCGTTTGTATGCAGGATTTGCAGGGACAAGTCTCGATTCCACCTGCTGTGGCAGGACAGGGCGAGCACCAATAACCCAATGATATTATGTTGAAACAGAGGTGACAATGAAGTCATCTCATCCCATGATGTCAGACCATCTTGTCTAAATGGTTTTGTACGTTCGTGTAGTTGTCGTTCATTGTGGGTCATGTTTGTGTTTTGTCATATTTTATTGATGTTGATATTTTATAAGTTGTGAATTAGTTAATTAAATGTTGGTAATAATTGATTATTTTAATGTTAGATTTATTTGTATTTAAATATTTAAATGTTTTATTTAAATTTTAAAAAGGTCATGTGTTTTATTAAATGATAATTAAAATTTTAAATTGTGTGTTATTTATTTTGATTAATTATCTTGTTGAGGATAATTATTAGAATAAATTAGTTAAATTAAATAGATAATGTGATGTGCAAGTAAAGTTGTAAAAATAGAAATTAAAAAAAATAAAAAACAAATAAAAAGAATGAAAATTTGTGAGAACGAATAAAAATATAGATCTGGTTAAAAAGCTTGCTTTTAAAGAATTATTTTCTTTTATTTTTTATTTTTACAATTTTTTTGAAAGAAATTGGTAATATATTTTATTTAATGAAAATTTTTGTGAGTTTTTCACACGGAGAGGATTATTGAGATAGAGGCTGCACAAATTTATAGTTATGTATTCTTGAAATCTTCTGTAGTTTTTGGGAAAAAAGTGAGATGGTTGATGTTGTTTTTGGGTTTTGAGAGAATAGATTTTCTGTAGAATGTTTGCATTGTTTTATGAATTGTTTTGAGAGAAAATACATGGAAAAGGTGTGGTGAAAGATTGACCCTCTAATGGGGAGACAGTTTCACCCTTCTCGAGAACAACTCATAATGTAGAAGGCTTCGTTTGAGGAGTATTCCCTTAGACTTCGTAGAGGTATTCTCATCCAAGTCTCTTCCACAATGATAACAGGTATGTGCTTCTAAGGAAACTTCACAAGATGCCATTAGACTATAATATTGTGATTTCTTTGGTTTCTGTCTGCCAGTACGGTATTTCGTGATTCTTAAGACTCAATAAATTTTGTTCCTTGCAAGAATTTAGAAGCTAAACTATCCATTAGCAAAATCTATCTCTAATGCTATTTCATGACCAGGCCTTGCATGGTTTTATCGTGAGTGCAAAGCTTGTATTCTAAAACACTTGAAATGAAATCAACATATTGATAATGATGTTTGAATCCTTAGACATATGAGGATTAGTTAAATAGACATCTTTAGTATAATTCTGCCTGGGGAAAATTCCATTGTTCATAGTTCATGAGATGACTTCTCTTTGTGGCTTTCTACCAAATAATTCGCATGCCTAGTCCATGTTTTCCCCGTGTAGTTATAGCTACAATATTCCCCGAATCCCTCCACTAATAATCTCTGATGAATGGGTACACGTTGTTCCTTACCTCTCAATTCGGCATGGGCAGGTAGGCCAACCTTGTGCACCCAATGTTCAACTATGTATGTAATGCAATAAGGGTGGATGCAATCCCCTCAGTCACTCAACTTGTGCGGCTGCATGTGCCCAAATCACAAACAAAGCCTTCAATGTTAGGATGTGTTCCTTAGAGAGTCATTTACTCAATGATTTTGAGAGCTTCCTTGTGAAATTTATGTTTGGAATTGTCTGCAATCCTCACAATTCTTGATTTGATATCCCTTTATATTCCATTGCATTTGCTTAAAAGGTTTCAAAGCCTTTTCACCAATTACAGTTGCGCATATCTTGCAATTTTTGTAGTTTAGGAGACATCATCTCTTTGTAGCACTTTGTCAAACTATGTGCATGCTCTATCTATGCCTCCTCAATCACATACTTGTCTCTCTTTACATACTAATTGTTCATTTTGCTTATTGTTATTGTTAACCCAACATATGCTTGATTTTGCCTTACTTCTTTCAAGAGTCTAACTAAAATAAATAAAATAAGAACTATATGTTATGAATCCTTAAAGGAGAAGTTAGAAGAGAATAAGCATATTGTTATTAGAGTTGCAGTACAAATTAAAGAAAATAAGTGTGATGTTCATAAAATGTAAAGAGTAGGAATCAATTCAAAACTAAAGTAACTAATGATATTCACATATAAGTTTATAGCATTGGTGATTGATATATATGTGTGTTGTGTGTTATATTATTATATATATGTGTGTGTGTGTGTGTGTGTGTGTGTGTGTGTGTTATCACGAGAGGGTTAATGCCTCACATGAGCTTGTTTTGAGTATTATGCTTTATATGTTTTAGTTCAGCCCTTGCCTAGTTTTAATTTATGTTAGGAGTCATAGTGAGAGTGGCTCTTCATGGGCACTGACACCTCGGGTAAGAGGAAGTGCTCAGGTGAACCCATGTAAGAGTAGTTAAACAAGTGATAACCTAAAAATAGAATTTAGGGGGATGGGTAGTAAAAATCACAAGGTAATAAATATTGGATTCCTCATCTATGCATTAGGGCTATCATAGACTAATGATAGACTGAGTAGGCCATGTTCGGCAAAGTCAGAATCTTGTCTTCATGAGAGGTTATTGACTCCACATGAGCTACCCTATGGTGCCAGTGCCTCAAGTAGGAGGAAGGTCTAGGTGATCCATAGATGGGTGTTGGCACCTTAGTTGGAGGAAGGGCTAGGGGATCCCATGTGAGCTATGCAATGACACTCTCCTTTGACACCCATTTACCTTGTTTCTTGTTGCCTTAGGAATTGTGTAATGAATTGTTGTTTCAGATTGATATGGAATTGTATTCTGGTTATTGTTTTAGATTTATTTGGAAATGTATTTTGGAAGTTGTATGCTTAATTGTGTTTCAAAGTCTTTTGAGAATGATTTATGAATGTTCCTTGGTGACTTGTTTTATTTTTAATGCCTTGTTTAATTGTGATGAGTTTCATAGCTTGTTCTTATTATGTGGATTCGTGAACGTGGTTGTTTATGTCATTGTATACCTTGAGTTGTATTCATACTGTGTTGTTCTTGGAGCCAGTTTGAGAAACATTGTCGAGTTAACTTCCTTGTCACCTCTGAGCATGGGGGGTGAGTTATTCATAATTCACATGGTTCGGAGGAACGTGCTCTACACCGTTGGGTTCCCCATCTGTATCCTATCTTCTCGGAATATCTGTAGTTGGAGTTGTACCTATATTCACTTTGTATTTCAGATTTCATTGTATTTGTATCTTCCCACATGTTTGGGAAATTCATTGTAATTCTTATATCAAGATATTTTAATGTATTATTATAACGATGATGTAATAGTTAGGATCATTTATATCTTTATTAAGAGATTTCTTATGGTTGTATTATGGGATATTTATTATTCTCGCATCATGGTTATTGGATGTATCCTTGTTCATGGTTATTATAAAATAAATGGTTATGTTGTAATCATTATCTTTATTTCCGTTTAGTTGTTGCGATGTAACCTCGCATGCCCTAGAGAACTAAGTGTGTTAATGTTATGTAGTATGTTATGTGATTATGGTTAAATGTTGTTACATGTTTAATTTAATTATTTCAAAAAAAAATTATTTGCAATGTGTGTGTTCTCTGGGGTTTGCACGACGGGCGTTACACAAGCTCTTTGTAGGTTTTCAATGAAGATTTAATTAGCCACTAATAGGAACAATAAGAAAATAGATAAATGTGAAAATAAATCCTAATCTCTAAGAGTGTTGTGCTAAGAATTACATACACATCTCATAAATTTCAATAGAGACATGAGACACATTTATAGAAATAAAGGAAATAAATAGCTATTTAGATAGTTATTAATCTACAAAAGATTAGGACCTACATACTTCAAGAGATTAATAAAAATAAGTTTTTATTTATAATTTTTAAATTTGATAATTTTTAAATTATCATAGATGTAAAGTAAAGATAAAATATTTTTCAACAAAACAAATAAAAATGACAAACAAATAATGTGATTAATCAAGAATAACATGATATTGCAAAAAATATAATAAATAAAAGAATATGCATAATTGTACATAAGCCATCAAAAGTCTAAATATACCTATTTTTATAAACAAAAAAAATCTTTAAAATGACTAAAAATTATTAAAACTTATTAAGCTCCATGAAAAAACACTACCTTCCATATAAAGAGTATACAACATTATGATACTTATAGAAATAAATTATGTAGGATACCAAAAAATTGTTAAAAAGATAAGATAAGATAAAATTATAAATGAAATTAATCATATTAATTTCATAGTTAAAAAGATAATTCTATGGATCTTTAAATATACATATATAATATAATCTTTAAATCTTTATTTAAAAAAATATATATTATATTTTATAAACTTATACATTAATTTTTTAATATTTAAGTTATACTAAAATCTAAGATGTTCAATATTCATTATTATTTTTAAATTATAATATTGATTAAAGATATATAATTATATTTATAAGATTTAAATTCAATAATGAACTTAGAAAATATTAAATCAATCAAAATTATTTCTATTATCCAAAATACTATATAAGTAAATTATAAATTATTGTAATATAATATTTAAATTTTCTATTTCAAATGTTAAATAATTCTAATGTTAAATTTTTATAATTATAAACTTACCTTTTAATGATGTTAGTAAGTTTTTTAATTAAAATTAATTTTTCAAGCATATATTAACATACCTAGATATATTCACCAAAATCTATTATCTATTATTGATTATGTAATTTTGTATGTATAATATATTTTTTTAAAAATAAAATAATATTTTTGAAAATATATATATATATTTAAAAAATTAAACAATATATTTTTTAAATTAGAAATATATTAGAAATATTTTGAATGTATTCAACTATTGAAATATGAAATTTTTTTAATATACCATTAAAATCACTAGTTGCCCTAATTTCTCCGCTTTTGCTCATTTTTAATGAATTTCCCCCTGGCCTTGTCAAATATTTCATTTTAAATATTTTGCTTTGGAAGCAATGAAATGTTTAAAATATATCACACAAAAATTTATTCAGGCCCCACCTTGTACAGTCGATGTGGCAGCTGCCTGTGATTTCGTAATCAACCAAAGCACCATCCCGGGATGGCAACGAAGAGATCAGATCAAAGGACAGTTGATGAACAGTCGCACAAATTTGATCCCTATATGGGACACATGTCGCCCACCTATGATATCGCCATCCTACAATTCACGATCACGGGATGGCAGGGAACGACTCAGATCAAAGGATAGTTGATGAACAATTGCACAAATTTGATCCCCAAATGGGACACGTGTCGCCCACCCGTAATATCGCCATCCTACAATTCCCGATCATGGGATGACGGGAAACCGTTGATCTTGAAGGCATTTTGATCGACGACAACCCAAATTTCATCCTTCTGAAAAATAAAACATTCATTAAAGGGCAAGGGGACATTACTAGGTGGATGGAGAAGAGTGAAAAGGTTTTTTAAAACCATTCAGCATAGGGCTAACCAGGACTTAGGAAAATAAAACCCGTGGAGGAAATAAAATACTAAGACCAAAGGGACTAGGCCTAGATGGAATGATGGGGGATAAGATGTTTTTAAAACCCTTCAAAAAAGGTAACAACCAAATAGATCACAACCAAGGCATTAGGTAAACACAAGGGCTTAAGATGAAGACAGAGCTAAAACCCTAGCCCTAAGAAATTTTCCAACACCATGAAAGACTAGTGACATAATGTAGGGCATGAATGAAAAATTAGGAAAAAAATTTGAAGTTTCATCAATACAAGCATTGGATAATTTTATATTAATAGTTTGTCCTATCACAAATATAAAAGGTGAGCAGAATAAATAACATGTATTTTCCTATTAAATGTGAAGTATTTTCAAAGAAATTTAGTGTTCAATTATTGGTCCATTTTTATTCAATATAAGTTGTATTTTAAATCATTATGTGTTGTTTTTATAACAACAAATAGATTTTTTGTGTTCAACTATTAGTCCATATGTGTTGTTTTTATAAAATAGAACACAAAGAACAAAACTTTGAAGTTCCATCACTACCCATAACCCTAAACCCTAAACCATTAACCCTTAAACCTAAACTCCCAAACCCTAAACCTCTACTCTCTCTCTCTCTCAAGTCCTCCCACCTCTCTTCTCCTCTTAGGTCTTCTCTCACCTCACTCACTCCCTCTCTTAGGTCTTTCTCTCACTCACTCAGATCCCTCCACCCTTAACCTTAAACCCTTAAACTGTGACTTTTTCGACGGACCTTTAAACCCTCGATGACCCCCTTCTAAACGATGATCTCGGAGCCTTGGATGATTTCGATCTTTTCTCTCTCTCGAATCCCTCTCTCACGGACTGAATCCTGAATCCTTTCGGGATTCTCCTTTCCTTACCTCTTCCGAAGTTCTTCCGAGACTCTTCGACTCGACTTCCGATCCCTCTGAAACCCTTGCTTCTAAACCACGACGATTTGATATCTTCTCCTCTTTCTCCCCTCTTTCCATCTTCAATCTTCATATTATGTTTCTTTGCCTTCTAATTTTGCATTTTAAATGAATAAATGGTTTTACACCTTACCTTAAGTCATTTAATCCTTGATTTTTGTCTCCAATAGATTTATTTAAAACTATAGACACCATCCAATTAAATTATGAGATTCCTCTCTTCTTCTATTAGGATGTAAGAAAAATCATTTGAGAGGTCTTTTTGGATCTTAGCCATTCTACTTTCAAGGAGATCCTTTCTTTGAAAAGGTTTCTAAAGACTTGGATATTGCACTCTTTTAGTTTGAGTTTTATGAATTTTAACTTTCTATTGAATATGCACATATTAGTGCAATGATAAACTGTTTGGGTGAGCCAAGAGTCAGTGACAACCATTCCTCTCTCTCTCCCCTTCCCCTCTCTCATAACTCATAAAGAAGTGACATATTTCATGAAGAAGTGAAATAAGTTTTTTTTTTGTTTCAAATAAAAAATCACAACTCTCCACTATAAGTATATCATTTAAAAAATAAAATGGTCATTTAATAAAATAAGACACTCATTGAAACAAGTGTTGTTATCATAGTGAAAAAATATTGTTCTTATCTGTACAACAATTGGGGTAGCAATGTACAAGAATTGGATAATTTTATATTAATAGTTTTTCCTATCACAAATATAAAAGGTGAGCACAATAAATAACATGTATTTTCCCATTAAATGTGAAGGATTTAAAAAAAAAATAGTGTTCAACTATTGGTCCATTTTTGTTTAGTATAAGTTGTATTTTAAATCATTATGTGTTGTTTTGATAACAACAAATAGATTTTTGTGTTCAACTATTAGTCCATATGTGTTGAATATAAAAATCAAAAATATCAAAGATTTATGATTATCAATAAGTATTTGGTCTCTCTCTCTCTCTCACTCACTTACTCCCTCTATCTCTCTTCCCTCTACCCTAAACCCTAAACCCTTAAACCCTCTACCCTTAACCCTCCCTTCCTTTATCTCTCTCCCACTCCCTCCCTCCCTCTCTCTCTCAAGTCTATCACTCTCTCTATATATATATCTCTCTCTCTCTCACCCACCCTCCACCTTCTAATTACTCTCGGGTATATAGAGAGGAGTAAGAGGGAGATAAAAAGAGAAATAGAGATAGAGATATAGAGTAGGAGCGATGGAGGGAGAGATGCAGTGAATGAGAGAGAAAGGGGGGAGAGGGAGAGATATCTCAATAGATAGAGGGGGAAAGAGGCAGGAGTGACATAGATAGTGGGAGATATAGAGAGCGATAGGGAGAGATATCAATCACCCTCCCTATATCTCTATCTATTCATCCTTATCTCTTTATCTCTCTACCCATCTCTATCTCTTTGTCTCTCTACCCCTCTCTATCTCTTTGTCTCCCTTTCTATTTGTATGTTTTTTATTATCTCCCTCTCTCTCTATATTTTGTTCCCTATATTTATCTTTGTCTCCTTAAGTGTGCAATGGGTACATTGAAGAGGTCTTAAAGGAGAACTATCATATCTTTAATCAAATGGCATGCTACCTTGAGCATAACTCCCCAAGGACACATGCCATCCTTGGATTGTTGACATGAAACAACCAATCAAAATTTAGTTTCTCTCTCTCATATTAATATATATTATATTAATTATATTTTGTATTATATAAAAATATACTTATTATTAATTATTCATTATAATAATTTTATACGTATTTAATAATTTTGTTAAAGAATATAATATATAATGATAATAAGTTGAATAATTATATTATTTATTATGTAAAACATAGCTAATATATACTTAAATATATTGTAGAATATCAAAACCTAGCTAGATGGAGCCAAAATTTTGAACTTAATTAACATACTGTAAAAGCTAACAAAACCAGGTTGTAGCTCGTCAAATTGGAGAAGTGAAAGGTCAATGCCATCATTGAGGAAGAGTTTGGAGTAGTGAGAACAAGGTCAATTCCAGTGCCGAGGAAGAGTTTGGAGGAGTGAAAACAAGGTCAATACCAGCACCGAGGAAGAGTTTGGAGTTAAAACAAGGTCAATACCAGTACCGACAAAGAGTTTGGAGGAGTGAAAACAAGGTCAATATCAGCGCCGAGGAAGAGTTTGGAGGAGTGAAAACAAGTTCAATACTAGCACCGAGGATGAGGTTGAGGGCACTCACGAAAAATCGACGACCAAGGGGCAATGAGTACTGTAATTTTGGCACCCCCATTCTCTTTAACCTTCAATTTTCATGCCTAGTTTCTAGAGATCTTCTCATACATTGGCACCCCCATTCTCATAAAATGGTATAAGATAAGAAAGAAAAAATAAAATAGCTTGTATAGAACATATCCACCTACAATCCCATTCA
Source organism: Sequoia sempervirens (assembly GCA_007258455.2). Lineage (NCBI taxonomy): Eukaryota > Viridiplantae > Streptophyta > Pinopsida > Cupressales > Cupressaceae > Sequoia > Sequoia sempervirens. The sequence continues at coordinate 44,810 of VDFB02227047.1, read as the reverse complement.
ATAATTTTAATTAATTCCTTGAATTAAACCTAAAACAAGAATCATACACACCACAATAGTCAGATGAACGAAACAACCCTTGATCATTTTATTCAAAATTCAGATATGCATGTACAATGGAGAGACATGAGTTTTAATTAATCATATCAATTCAAATGCCTGTACTGTCATAAAACATCAAATCCCCATGAATTCAAAACCTACTATAGAATGACTCAAAACCTAAATTGAATTTTCCCTAAAACCATCAGACTTTACAATTTGCTCTACAACTTCATCTAGACTCGACCAAAAACATCTAACTTGCTAACCCATACTTCTAGCCTTGAAATCCTTCTTATAGAAAAAGGAGGAGCAACAAGCATCAGTCTATAAAGCACATGTGTCACTAGCCAATTGGACCACCTTGTACTCTTCATCAGTTGGCCAATAAAAATTGATCACCTCATTCACCTTGACACTATAAGGTTTGTACTTAACTACCACCTGATTTGCTTCTCTTTCAAAATACTCCAATAATGAGATTGTGCTAATGATTTTTTCCATATAGCTCACCAACAAATCATAATCTGAGTTACCCTATTTTTTAGGGTTTTGTAGTCCAAACATGATATAAAGTGGCTCTAACACTTTTTGTGATTACTGTAGCTTGTGTAAGAGGCCCCATGGATACTATTGTAATTGTAGGATGCATGAATAGGGTGTAGGATGAGAAATAAAGAAGGTATATGTAACACCCCGCCAAAGAAACCAATAAAACAAAGTATTATGTAGCAAATTATCCAAATTTTTTTTTTTAAAACATTTGTATATATACAGATGTCTAATGGATTCCATGACGACGTTACTTATACATTATTATTAAGAACTTCACATCATAATATTTAAGTTATAAAATACAAGTACAAATCATATTCGTGAATAAACTACTTTTCAAACTTATACAATTCAAGATATTCATAAATTCTGATTACATCCAGTGAGATTCTCATAAGATCTCGATACATCATAATGATGGTACAAAGAGTATACTCATTAACATGAGATAAATATAAAATAAGGGAAATGATCCCCTCATATCAAATATCCACATCCGAACACGATCTCCATCCAGTGTCTCGATCATTGAAGTATCAAGAACCAGCTACATGTAAAATGTCATCAGTAAGAGTATCCAATGAAAATGTAGCACGGTTTCCACCCGACCACATGGAACCCGAAGGTCCACTCCCTCTGTGCTAGGAGATAGTGATAGGTCCAGAAGATAATCAAACTAAGGACAATGAACATACAATACATTACATGGCTGACCACACATAACGACATGACCACATCATATGATTTCAGAGACAACCACAATATATTAGTTAACTCCACACAAGGGACTACAATCATGCTTCAAGACAGAGTGTCATCACATAGTTGTTCTAACTTACCCTGGTGAATCTTCCTAGACTACCAGCCCTCTTGCAGAGTTACCCTGGCAGTCTCTACCGATTCCCGACCCCTAGACAAACTCATGTGGTGTCGAATTACCTTTTAGGAAGACAAGGTAGATGACAAGCCATTCCAGGCCTTCTCAACCCACCCTTAATCTAAACGAGCATTAAGGTGCTAGGTGAGGCATTCTGTTAATCTTTGTTATGTATTGAACCCCAAGGTTATTATTAAAGTTTTCACTGAATTACATAACCCACGATAGGTTACCCTGGAAACCACTTAGGGTTCCAGCCCCTTTCACGAGCCACTCTTCCTAAAACATAATGCAACATCCAAATACTAAGGACTGCCAACATGCGTATAAAATGATACCATAACAAAACACATCTCATTCATAGTCCAATCGTGGAACAATTCGAAACACCACAAGGTGACAAATAAATTTTGTAAGGCAAGTCCCAAAATAGAAAAACAAGGTATATAAAGCATCAATAACAACATCTAATCTTATGGTTTATATGAACCTCCTAGCCTCAGGAATAAAGGAACATATAACATAATTTTCTTAACTAAATTCATTGAAATAAGACTCAGGTTGATTTATTCTTTGGCCATAATATGTCATCAAAAATATAACATATGATCATGTATGTTTTACTTCTCTATCAAGGCATAGATCATAATCTTCAAAATGTCACAACAATAACCATAAATAGAACCAAGCTATACCCCAAGTGAAATCTTTGAAATCATGCAACAAAGTTAAAGTGTAATAAACTTAAGACTAATTTTTTTTTACTTTTCTAATCTATGGAAAAATAAAACAAACATAATAACTTATAGAATATAACCATCCAATCTTTGTGAACTAAACATCATATTAATAATAACTAGCCCAATCATGAATTCATTGTATACTCAAGTTATATAATCCATTAAAACTTCATAATCCAAAAGTAATAATAGATTGTATATTTACATACCTAAATAACAGATTTAAAACAAAAATGAATCTAAATCTTTTTAATATATATATATATATATATATATATATTAAAAATATATTATAAACTTATTGTAATTTCTAATTACAATATAAACAAAACTATTATGTATCATAATGTATATTTATAAAACTGAAGCTAAATCATTTTCCATTATAATAATATAAACAAATCTATTTATATACAGCCATGAATAAGAACTCCATGCCATGCAAAAAGGATACAATACTGACGTGTTAAAGTATACAAGAAAAGGATAGAATTGTAAGGCCGAATCAAGGCCACTACTGTATTTTAAGATCAAATGACTTATAGTCAAATAAAAGCATTTAAATTCTCATGCATTGCATTTTAAAAGACTAAAGAGTATATTAATAATTAATATCTACAAACTTCAGTTGACTGTGCATGATCATGGGAATATGGCATGTATCAGTGTTTCATAGAATATGATATTCTTAAGTGTAAGTCTGGCAACTACTCACATTTTAACATCGAGGATAAGTACGTTTGCTAACCCATGACAAGTAGTGACTTAGTCAAATACCAATATCTCATATCAAACCTCATATATACTAAATTTGCTAGTTGACTATTTACAAGTTTCCTTCACTAAGCTCGATATGACTACCACTGCACATAAAAGATAAGTGATGAAGTCTTCTAATGCATCTAACTGAAAATAGAGTACGCATGGAAAAGATATAGTTCTCACCATCCTAAATCCCATTCGGCTGGTAGAACAAAAGCTTAGAACTATCAGTTTTGGCCAACTCATTCAATAAATAATAATTTGAACTAAAATTCCTCAAAAGTTCAAGCGCTACGGCTGAGATTGATTGCCAACAGAGTCTTAGGGATTATTAAAATTCTATAATGTTCAGGTGCTTCAACAATGAAAGGTTGCCAAAAATTCAAGATGAATATTTAAACCTCTACAACATTCTATTTTCAAATGCTGCAGGAGTGATAAAAAAAATTTAAGGGTGTTATTTAAATTTCAACACTCTAAATTCTAGCGCTGCTATTGAGACAAGCTGTGTAGGGAAACATGAAGGATATTTAAATCTATACACCCTACCATGTGCCAGTGCATTAGACGTGATAGGTTGTTATGGAGACTGGAAAGATGTATAAATAAAACTGTTACCACCATCTAAGCTTGAGTGTAATTACTAGGAGAGTTGGCGAATGAAGATCAAGAGGCATATATACCTTTATATACATTCTTCCATAATCAAAATGATATTGCTGTGATAATTTGCAAATGGATTGACAAAAACCACCTAAAAAACTGAGTTGAATACTCTAAGCCACCCAATACAATAGTTCCAACAATCTTGACATAGAAATAAAAAGACTAACAAATTCCATGTAAAGTACAAGATAAGGTGTAATCTGCTGGCCCAAGAATGAAATGCAGATTGAAGTAATAAGCGCACATAGCAAGATGGCTGAGAATAACAACGACAACTAAAGAAAGTAAAATATAGGAGATAAGGAATGTGAGATCTATGAAAAGTTTATACCGAAAGACTTGAACCATTTCGAGCACGAACTTACAGCGACGCTAGTTAAAGGAGGATAAAGATAAAATTCAAGATTCAAAGTATTACAAATGCTTGGTAAAAATGATTAAACCCCACAAATGTCCTGTAACCTAGGAAGAGTCTAAATAGATTAGAGAGGGTCGCGGTTTCCACATAATATAATTTACTAAACCAGAAACATTCCCTTCACATGCACTATTCAAATTGCAGAATAAACACCAATGAAGGGGATTCTACCTGATAAAAATTGACCAAACCACAGGTAAAGTCACAAACATTTTTTTTTTTAATGTGGAAAAATATATTTACATACATGCATTCATAATTAGGAAAGAACAATCATTACTTGACTAAAAGCATAACACCTTCAGGAAGGACGTATACATCTCAAGCCATAAACTCAAAAATTCAAAGGAATTTCTTACTCTAACAAGTACTTCAAAATTTAGTGAACCACATAATTTATATTAACTAAATTAGGTTTTAGAAATCTTACTCAAGAATTTACGAAAACAAAAGAAGAGAACGTGATAAATATGTAAAGCTGAACTGAAACAGAGTATGATGCTCCTATGAATTCTGCCCAAAAGCAATAGATCTTTGATAAATAATTCTTCTCAAGCCAACCCGATATTATGCATGCAACCAAATTCTAAGATGAGAACTCTTTTTTTTTTTTTAAAGAAAAATTGTTGTGCCCAGATTTCCTCAAAGCTGATGCCGTCCAATTCTTCCTGAGAGCTACCGTGAAAAATTGCAACCCCTCAATGCTAGAAACAGATGGAGAGAAAACAATATATTTAGCAACGTGGTATTACATCTGCCTTTACATCCTTGTCTCCTCGTAACTCCTCAATATCCATGTAATGCACTTAACCATAAAATCACACTTTAAGATGTGTCATTACTCGTGCTTTTTTCATTTTCAATGTGGGTAACCAAGCATTTCTCCATTATGCAATGTGGTGAAATCTTCGGTTGATAAGGAACTTTCCCAACACCACCATGGGAAGACTTCTTCAAAACCAACAAACAAAAAGCCCTAATCTCTCTTACTAGTTTCCAATGCAAACTTCTCCCTCCAAAACTCATGCAACGTGGTTAGATGAGATGACTTCTTCAAAACCAGCAAATACAAAGCCCTAATCTTTCTCACTAGTTTACAATGCAAACTACTCCCTCAATGCCGATTAATGCAATTTTATTATCACTTGACTGATTCTAATCATGCATTCCTAAATTTTCTCAATCAGTTATAAACTTAAGTGTCTAAGATATTTTCCTTCAAGTCCTATTTCAGATATTTTAACTTTTCAAAAATTAACTCTTTTAAAAATATTAACTTTTCCCCATAACTCATATTCACCTTTAAATAATTATTTGTTTAATTTATTTTCAATAAATCAAACCTTTCTTATAAATATTTAATCTAATATTAAGACAAGTTTACCTTTAATTAAACAAATTACCAAATACACCATTTTACTAAATTAAACAATAATTAATTTAAAAATAAAATAACACAAACATAACCGACAAGACAAGAAAAATAAACAAACAACAATGGTGACAATAGGATACTCGTTCGACAAAGAACGATGGTTACACGAGGACCAGACACTATATCCAAATCAACATGATTTTTATTGGGTTAGGGTATGCTCAAACCTGACAAGCAGGTGGAGCCGATACCCGATACCTGTATCTGCATAAAACATCACATGTTAAACATATTATCACATATTGGAAAACACACCGTTAAGAAGAATCGCGACGCAACAGGATACTCACAAGTGAGTAGTGTTGCACCGTCTTCTTCACCAGGACCGATAAGCATCATTAAATCATAAACATCTATCACATCATGATAATCACATTAAAACTCAGAAACTACATATCCACTACACACATGCATCCATCAAAATATCTTCACACAAACTTAACCAAAAAATCTTGTTATTCAATAAATCATTCACAGGGTTCAACAACTAGTATAACATCAATGTCGTAAGTAGAGGCAATATAGTATTGTATCCAAAACAACTACACAAATAGCAAACAAATACAAAGAAGCTGATTCACATAGTAGTAACTAGAAGGGTACTACATCCTCCCCCCTAGGATACAGCTTACTCCTGGAAGCCGCAAGATAGATACAACAAACATATCATAAAGAGTGTAAAGTGCACATCACAACCTAACAAGTTCAGTCTAACAAGGCAACTAGAAAGAAAATCATTACATCCCTTCCTCCACTACTAGACTAGTCTCTATCAAATAGGAGTCACTCCTCAAGATCCTCTTCCAAATCCAAAATTGTCTTTATGGAAGCGGAAGGCTTTATGCAATGGCTTTCCTTCTCTTCCTGAGAGAGGGTAGGTGCGTTAGGTCCACACCCAAATGGCCAATTCCAAACAACGGGCGGTTCCTTCACTCTAACTGGATGTCCCAATACTACAATATTCTTCCCTTTTTCCATTTTGACCCGATGGAGAGCTTGGGCCAAGGTCTCGTCATCAGATTCACAACATAGAGGTCCAGGTGTGGAGTTTTCTTTGATGACCATACCTTTATGATCAACTTTCTGGTGGTTAGCCCCAGAAAGTTGACCACCACCTCATCCTCGACCATGACCTCTATTTTGATGCCTAGGAATGGTCCTACACAACACCTCATAGAACAAATCTCATATATAAGGAAAGAACCAAGAAAAAGGGAAAGAACGAATCTCAAGATTCTAAGTACTATAACCACAACTAACATAATTATTATTCATATACACCTACCCTAAGGTTCCCTAAGTCTACTTCCTCGTAAACACTCACCAAGTCAGTATCCTACATCCTTGGAGAGGGATCACAATACGACACATGGCCGACATTGAAAACGATAAAGATAAAATAATTCAGCCACTAAGGTCATAAATAAATATTAAATGAAATTCAATTTCAACATTAAAATAAGAAATGTGCACAATGTCAACACTAAATCAAATGTAACCATTAGGGTCACATGTAACAAGATCACAAGGTGTGGCTAAACTATCACAATCAAATATTAACAAGGTGTCGACCTTCACAATCAACATATGATCAACAAAAATTATAACAAAGTCCACAATCTTCAAAATAGAACAATACATCACTGTGTGACTAGACTCTAGCCACCTAACGAGGAAGGAGGAAACTCTTTCAGGCTATAACATTGATAGTCTTCTAGCAGTGCAGAGTGTTTTTTGACACGTCTTAATTACATGACATAGAGGACAATAGGATAATACGAACTTCAAAGTCTAACACCTAGGACAACATAATGGGCTCATAATTGTCTAGAGTGCCCAGTGTTAAAACCTAGGGCTCTAATACCATCTGTAATGCCCCACCAAAGAAACCAATAAAACAAAGTATTATATAGCGAATTATCCAAATATTTTTTTTTAAACATTCGTATATAAACAGATGTCTAATGGATTCCATGATGACGCTACTTATACATTATTATTAAGAACTTCACATCATAATATTTAAGTTATAAAATACAAGTACAAATCATATTCGTGAATAAACTACTTTTCAAACTTATACAATTCAAGATATTCATAAATTTTGATTACATCCAATGAGATTCTCATAAGATCTTGATACATCATAATGATGGTACAAAGAGTATACTCATTAACATGAGATAAATATACAATAAAAGAAACGATCTCCTCATATCAAATATCCACATCCGAACACGATCTCCATCCAGTGTCTGGATCATTAAATTATCAAGAACCAGCTACAAGTAAAATGTCATCAGTAAGAGTATCCAATGAAAATGTAGCACGGTTTCCACCCGACCACGTGGAACCCGAAGGTCCACTCCCTCCGTGCTAGGAGATAGTGATAGGTCCAGAAGACAATAAAAATAAGAACAATGAACATACAATACATTACATGGCTGACCACACATAACAACATGACCACATCATATGATTTCAGAGACAACCACAATATATTAGTTAACTCCACACAAGGGACTACAATCATGCTTCAAGACAGAGTGTCATCACATAGTTGTTCTAAGTTACCCTGGTGAATCTTCCTAGACTACCGGCCCTCTTGCAGAGTTACCCTAGCAGTCTCTACCGATTCCCGACCCCTAGACAAAATCATGTGGTGTCAAATTACCTTTCAGGAAGACAAGGTAGATGACAAGCCATTCCATGCCTTCTCAACCCACCCTTAATCTAAACAAGCATTAAGGTGCTAGGTGAGGCATTCTGTTAATCTTTGTTATGTATTGAACCCCAAGGTTATTATTAAAGTTTTCACTGAATTACATAACCCATGATAGGTTACCCTGGCAACCACTTAGGGTCCCAGCCCCTTTCACGAGCCACTCTTCCTAAAACATAATGCAACATCCAAATACTAAGGACTGCCAACATGCATATAAAATGATACCATAATAAAACACATCTCATTCATAGTCCAATTGTGGAACAATTCGAAACACCACAAGGTGACAAATAAATTTTGTAAGGCAAGTCCAAAAATAGAACAACAAGGTATATAAACATCAATAACAACATCTAATCTTATGGTTTATATGAACCTCCGAGCCTTAGGAATAAAGGAACATATAACATAATTTTCTTAACTAAATTCATTGAAATAAGACTATAAGGTTGATTTATTCTTTGGCCATAATATATCATCAAAAATATAACATATGATCATGTATGTTTTACTTCTCTATCAAGGTATAGATCATAATCTTAAAAATGTCACAACAATAACCATAAATAGAACCAAGCTATACCCCAAGTGAAATCTTTGAAATCATGCAACAAAGTTAAAGTGTAATAAACTTAAGACTAATTTATTTTTACTTTTCTAATCTATGGAAAAATAAAACAAACATAATAACTTATAGAATATAACCATCCAATCTTTGTGAACTAAACATCATATTAATAATAACTAGCCCAATCATGAATTCATTGTATACTCAAGTTATATAATCAATTAAAACTTCATAATCCAAAAGTAATAATAGATTGTATATTTACATACCTAAATAACAGATTTCAAACAAAAATGAATCTAAATCTTTTTAATATATATATATATTAAAAATATATTATAAACTTATTGTAATTTCTAATTACAATATAAACGAAACTATTATGTATCATAATGTATATTTATAAAACTGAAGCTAAATCATTTTCCATTATAATAATATAAACAAATCTATTTATATACAGCCATGAATAAGAACTCCATGCCATCCAAAAAGGATACAATAATGACGTGTTAAAGTATGCAAGAAAAGGATAGAATTGTAAGGCCGAATCAAGGCCACTACTGTATTTTAAGATCAAATGACTTATAGTCAAATAAAAGAATTTAAATTCTCATGCATTGCATTTTAAAAGACTTAAGAGTATATTAATAATTAATATCTACAAACTTCAGTTGACTGCGCATGATCATGGGAATATGGCATGTATCAGTGTTTCATAGAATATGATATTCTTAAGTGTAAGTCTGGTAACTACTCACATTTTAACATGGAGGATAAGTACGTTTGCTAACCCATGACAAGTAGTGACTTAGTCAAATACAAATATCTCATATCAAACCTCATATATACTAAATTTTCTAGTTGACTATTTACAAGTTTCCTTGACTAAGCTCGATATGACTACCACTGCACATAAAAGATAAGTGATGAAGTCTTTTGATGCATCTAACTGAAAATAGAGTACGCATGGAAACGATATAGTTCTCACCATCCTAAATCCCATTCGGTTGGTAGAACAAAAGCTTAGAACTATCAGTTTTGGCTGACTCATTCAATAAATAATAATTTAAACTAAAATTCCTCAAAAGTTCAAGCGCTACGGCTGAGATTGATTGCCAACAGAGTCTTAGGGATTATTAAAATTCTATAATGTTCAGGTGCTTCAACAATGACAGGTTGCCAAAAATTCAAGATGAATATTTAAACCTCTACAACATTCTATTTTCAAATGTTGCAGGAGTGATTAAAAAAATTTAGGGGTGTTATTTAAATTTCAACACTCTAAATTCTAGCGTTGCTATTGAGACAAGCTGCGTAGGGAAATAGGAAGGATATTTAAATCTATACACCCTACCATGTGCCAGTGCATTAGACGTTATAGGTTGCGATGGAGACTGGAAAGATGTATAAATAAAACTGTTACCACCATCTAAGCTCGAGTGTTATTACTGGGAGAGTTGGTGAATGAAGATCAAGAGGCATATATACCTTTATATACGGTTTGCCATAATCAAAATGATATTGTTGTGATAAGTTGCAAATGGATTGACAAAAACCACCTAAAAACTGTGTTGAATACTCTAAGCCACCCAATACAATAGTTCCAACAATCTTGACATAGAAATAAAAAGACTAACAAATTCCATGTAAACTACAAGATAAGGTGTAATCTGCCGGCCCAAGAATGAAATGCAGATTGAAGTAATAAGCACACATAGCAAGATGGCTGAGAATAACAGTGACAACTAAACAAAGTAAAATATAGGAGATAAGGAATGTGAGATCTATGAAAAGTTTATACCGAAATACTTGAACCATTTCGAGCAGGAACTTATAGCGATGCTAGTTAAAGGAGGATAAAGATAAAATTCAAGATTCAAAGTATTACAAATGCTTGGTAAAAATGATTAAATCCGACAAATGTCCTGTAACCTAGGAAGAGTCTAAATAGATTAGAGAGGGTCGCGGTTTCCACATAACATAATTTACTAAACCAGAAACATTCCCTCCACATGCACTATTCAAATTGCAGAATAAACACCAATGAAGGGGATTCTACCTGATAAAAATTGACCAAAGCGCAGGTAAAGTCACAAACAATTTTTTTTTAATGCGGAAAAATATATTTACATACATGCATTCATAATTAGGAAAGAACAATCATTACTTGACTAAAAGCATAACACCTTCAGGAAGGACGCATACATCTCAAGCTATAAACTCAAAAAATCAAAGGAATTTCTTACTCTAACAAGTACTTCAAAATTTAGTGAACCACATAATTTATATTAACTAAATTAGGTTTTAGAAATCTTACTCAAGAATTTATGAAAACAAAAGAAGAGAACATGATAAATATGTAAAGCTGAACCGAAACAGAGTATGATGCTCCTATGAATTCTGCCCAAAAGCAATAGATCTTTGATAAATAATTCTTCTCAAGCCAACCCGATATTATGCATGCAACCAAATTCTAAGATGAGAGCTCTTTCTTTTTTTTTTTAAAGAAAAATTGTTGTGCCCAGATTTCGTCAAAGCTGCTGCCGTCCAATTCTTCCTGAGAGTTGCCGTGAAAAATTGCAACCCCTCAACGCTAGAAACAGATGGAGAGAAAACAATATATTTAGCAACATGGTATTACATCTGCCTTTACATCCTTGTCTCCTCGTAACTCCTTAATATCCATGTAATGCACTTAACCATAAAATCACACTTTAAGATGTGTCATTACTCGTGCTTTCTTCATTTTCAATGTTGGTAACCAAGCATATCTCCATTATGCAATGTGGTGAAATCTTCAGTTGATAAGGAACTTTCCCAACACCACCATGGGAAGACTTCTTCAAAACCAACAAACAGAAAGCCCTAATCTCTCTTACTAGTTTCCAATGCAAACTTCTCCCTCCAAAACTCATGCAACGTGGTTAGATGAGAGGACTTCTTCAAAACCAGCAAACAGAAAGCCCTAATCTTTCTCACTAGTTTACAATGCAAACTACTCCCTCAATGCCGATTAATGCAATTTTATTATCACTTGACTGATTCTAATCGTGCATTCCTAAATTTTCTCAATCAGTTATAAACTTAAGTGTCTAAGATATTTTCCTTCAAGTCCTATTTCAGATATTTTAACTTTTCAAAAATTAACTCTTTTAAAAATATTAACTTTTCCCCATAACTCATATTCACCTTTAAATAATTATTTGTTTAATTTATTTTCAATAAATCAAACCTTTCTTATAAATATTTAATCTAATATTAAGACAAGTTTACCTTTAATTAAACAAATTACCAAATACACTGTTTTACTAAATTAAACAATAATTAATTTCAAAATAAAATAACACAAACATAACCGACAAGACAAGAAAAATCAACAAACAAGAATTGTGACAATAGGATACTCGTTCGACAAAGAATGATGGTTACACGAGGACCAGACACTATCTCCGAATCAACATGATTTTTATTGAGTTAGGGTATGCTCAAACCTGACAAGCAGGTGGAGCCGATACCCGATACCTGTATCTGCATAAAACATCACATGTTAAACATATTATTACATATTGGAAAACACACCGTTAAGAATAATCGTGACGCAACAAGATACTCACAAGTGAGTAGTGTTGCACCATCTTCTTCACCAGGACCGATAAGCATCATTAAATCATAAACATCTATCACATCATGATAATCACATTAAAACTCAGAAACTACATATCCACTACACACATGCATCCATCAAAATATCTTCACACAAACTTAACCAAAAAATCTTGTTATTCAATAAATCATTCACAGGGTTCAACAACTAGTATAACATCAATGTCGTAAGTAGAGGCAATATAGTATTGTATCCAAAACAACTACACAAATAGCAAACAAATACAAATAAGCTAATTCACATAGTAGTAACTGGAAGGGTACTACATCCTCCCCCCTAGGATACGGCTTACTCCTGGAAGCCGCAAGATAGATACAACAAACATATCATAAAGAGTGTAAAGTGCACATCACAACCTAACAAGTTCAGTCTAACAAGGAAACAAGAAAGAAAATCATTACATCCCTTCCTCCACTACTAGACTAGTCTCTATCAAATAGGAGTCACTCCTCAAGATCCTCTTCCAAATCCAAAATTGTCTTTATGGAAGCGGAAGGCTGTATGCAATGGCTTTCCTTCTCTTCCTGAGAGAGGGTAGGTGCATTAGGTCCACACCCAAATGGCCAATTCCAAACAACGGGTGGTTCCTTCACTCTAACTGGATGTCCCAATACTACAATATTCTTCCCTTTTTCCATTTTGACCCGATGGAGAGCTTGGGCCAAGGTCTCGTCATCAGATTCACAAGATAGAGGTCCAGGTGTGGAGTTTTCTTTGATGACCACACCTTTATGATCAACTTTCTGGCGGTTAGCCCCAGAAAGTTGACCACCACCTCATCCTCGACCATGACCTCTATTTTGATGCCTAGGAATGGTCCTACACAACACCTCATAGAAAAAATCTCATATATAAGGAAAGAACCAAGAAAAAGGGAAAGAATGAATCTCAAGATTCTAAGTACTATAACCACAACTAACATAATTATTATTCATATACACCTACCCTAAGGTTCCCTAAGTCTACTTCCTCGTAAACACTCACCAAGTCAGTATCCTACATCCTTGGAGAGGGATCGCAATACGACACATGGCCGACATTGAAAATGATAAAGATAAAATAATTCAGCCACTAAGGTCATAAATAAATATTAAATGAAATTCAATTTCAACATTAAAATAAGAAATGTGCACAATGTCAACACTAAATCAAATGTAACCATTAGGGTCACATGTAACAAGATCACAAGGTGTGGCTAAACTATCACAATCAAATATTAACAAGGTGTCGACCTTCACAATCAACATATGATAAACAAAAATTATAACAAAGACCACAATCTTCAAAATAGAACAATACATCACTGTGTGACTAGACTCTAGCCACCTAACGAGGAAGGAGGAAACTCTTTCAGGCTATAACATTGATAGTCTTCTAGCAGTGCGGAGTGTTTTCTGACACGTCTTAATTACATGACATAGAGGACAATAGGATAATACGAACTTCAAAGTCTAACACCTAGGACAACATAATGTGCTCACAATTGTCTAGAGTGCCCAGTGTTAAAACCTAGGGCTCTAATACCATCTGTAATGCCCCACCAAAGAAACCAATAAAACAAAGTATTATGTAGCAAATTATCCAAATATTTTTTTTAAACATTCGTATATATACAGATGTCTAATGGATTCCATGATGACGCTACTTATACATTATTATTAAGAACTTCACATCATAATATTTAAGTTATAAAATACAAGTACAAATCATATTCGTGAATAAACTACTTTTCAAACTTATACAATTCAAGATATTCATAAATTTTGATTACATCCAATGAGATTCTCATAAGATCTCGATACATCATAATGATGGTACAAAGAGTATACTCATTAACATGAGATAAATATACAATAAAAGAAACGATCTCCTCATATCAAATATCCACATCCGAACACGATCTCCGTCCAGTGTCTCGATCATCGAAGTATCAAGAACTAGCTACAAGTAAAATGTTATCAGTAAGATTATCCAATGAAAATGTAGCACGGTTTCCACCTGACCACGTGGAACCCAAAGGTCTACTCCCTCCGTGCTAGGAGATAGTGATAGGTCCAAAAGACAATCAAACTAAGAACAATGAACATACAATACATTACATGGCTGACCACACATAACGACATGACCACATCATATGCTTTCAGAGACAACCACAATATATTAGTTAACTCCACACAAGGGACTACAATCATGCTTCAGGACAGAGTGTCATCACATAGTTGTTCTAAGTTACCCTGGTTAATCTTCCTAGACTACCGGCCCTCTTCAAGACTTACCCTGGCAGTCTCTACCGATTCTCGGCCCCTAGACAAACTCATGTGGTGTCGAATTACCTTTTACGAAGACAAGGTCGATGACAAGCCATTCCAGGCCTTCTCAACCCACCCTTAATCTAAACGAGCATTAAGGTGCTAGGTGAGGCATTCTGTTAATCTTTGTTATGTATTGAACCCCAAGTTTATTATTAAAGTTTTCACTGAATTACATAACCCACGATAGGTTACCCTGGCAACCACTTAGGGTTCCGGCCCTTATCGCGAGCCACTCTTCCTAAAACATAACGCAACATCCAAATACTAGGGACTGCCAACATGCGTATAAAATAATACCATAACAAAACACATCTCATTTATAGTCCAATCGTGGAACAGTTCGAAACACCACAAGGTGACACATAAATTTTGTAAGGCAAGTCCCAAAATAGAACAACAAGGTATATAAAATATCAATAACAACATTTAATCTTATGGTTCATATGAACCTCCTAGCCTCAGGAATAAAGGAACATATAACATAATTTTCTTAACTAAATTCATTGAAATAAGACTAGAAGGTTGATTTATTCTTTGGCCATAATATATCATCAAAAATATAACATACGATCATGTATGTTTTACTTCTCTATCAAGGCATAGATCATAATCTTGAAAATGTCACAACAATAACCATAAATAGAACCAAGCTATACCCCAAGTGAAATCTTTGAAATCATGCAACAAAGTTAAAGTGTAATAAACTTAAGACTATAATTTTTTTACACTTTTCTAATCTGTGGAAAATTAAAACAAACATAATACCTTATAGAATATAACCATCCAATCTTTGTGAACTAAACATAATATTAATAATAACTAGCCCAATCACGAATTCATTGTATACTCAAGTTATATAATCCATTAAAACTTCATAATCCAAAAGTAATAATAGATTGTATATTTACATACCTAAATAACAGATTTCAAACAAAAATGAATCTAAATCTTTTTAATATATATATATAGTAAAAAAATATTATAAACTTATTGTAATTTCTAATTACAATATAAATGAAACTATTATGTATCATAATGTATATTTATAAAACTGAAGCTAAATCATTTTCCATTATAATAATATAAACAAATCTATTTATATACAACAATGAATAAGAACTCCATGCCATGCAAAAAGGATACAATACTGACGTGTTAAAGTATGCAAGAAAAGGATAGACTTGTAAGGTCGAATCAAGGCCACTATTGTATTTTAAGATCAAATGACTTATAGTCAAATAAAAGCATTTAAATTCTCATGCATTGCATTTCAAAAGACTAAAGAGTATATTAATAATTAATATCTACAAACTTCAGTTGACTGCGCATGATCATGGGAATATGGCATGTATCAGTGTTTCATAGAATATGATATTCTTAAGTGTAAGTCTGGTAACTACTCACATTTTAACATGGAGGATAAGTGTGTTTGCTAACCCATGACAGACAGTGACTTAGTCAAATACCAATATCTCATATCAAACCTCATATATACTAAATTTGCTAGTTGACTATTTACAAGTTTCCTTCACTAAGCTCGATATGACTACCACTGCACATAAAAGATAAGTGATGAAGTCTTCTGATGCATCTAACTGAAAACAGAGTACGCATGGAAAAGATATAGTTGTCACCATCCTAAATCACATTCGGCTGGTAGAACAAAAGCTTTGAACTATCAGTTTTGGCCGACTCATTCAATAAATAACAATTTGAACTAAAATTCCTCAAAAGTTCAAGCGCTACAGCTAAGATTGATTGCCAACAGAGTCTTAGGGATTATTAAAATTCTATAATGTTCAGGCGCTTCAGCAATGACAGGTTGCCAAATATTCAAGATGAATATTTAAACCTCTACAACATTCTATTTTCAAATGCTGCAGCAGTGATAAATTTTTTTAGGGGTGTTATTTAAATTTCAACACTCTAAATTCTAGCACTGTTGTTGAGACAGGCTGCGTAGGGAAACAAGAAGGATATTTAAATCTATACACCCTACCATGTGCCAGTGCATTAGACATGATAGGTTAGTATGGAGACTGGAAAGATGTATAATTAAAACTGTTACCACCATCTGAGCTCGAGTGTTATTACTGGGAGAGTTGGCGAATGAAGATCAAGAGGCATATATACCTTTATATATGTTCTGCCATAATCAAAATGACGTTGCTATGATAAGTTGGAAATGGATTGACAACAACCACCTAAAAACCGAGTTGAATACTCTAAGCCACCCAATACAATAGTTCCAACAATCTTGACATAGAAATAAAAATACTAACAAATTCCATGTAAACTACAAGATAAGGTGTAATCCGCCGGCCCAAGAATGAAATGCAGATTGAAGAAATAAGCGCACATAGCAAGATGGTTGAGAATAACAGTGACAACTAAACAAAGTAAAATATAGGAGATAAGGAATGTGAGATCTATGAAAAGTTTATACCGAAAGACTTGAACCATTTCGAGCATGAACTTACAGCGACGCCAGTTGAAGGAGGATAAAGATAAAATTCAAGATTCAAAGTATTATAAATGCTTTGTAAAAATGATTAAACCCCACAAACGTCCTGTAACCTAGGAAGAGTCTAAATAGATTAGAGAGGGTCGCGGTTTCCACATAACATAATTTACTAAACCAGAAACATTCCCTTCACATGCACTATTCAAATTGCAGAATAAACACCAATGAAGGGGATTCTACCTGACAAAAATTGACCAAAGCGCAGGTAAAGTTACAAACAATTTTTTTTTAACGTGAAAAAATATATTTATGTACATGCATTCATAATTAGGAAAGAACAATCATTACTTCACTAAAAGCATAAAACCTTCAAGAAGGACGCATACATCTCAAGCCATAGACTCAAATATTCAAAGGAATTTCTTACTCTAACAAGTACTTCAAAATTTAGTGAACCACATAATTTATATTTACTAAATTAGGTTTTATAAATCTTACTCAAGAATTTACGAAAACAAAAGAAGAGAACCTGATAAAGATGTAAAATTGAACTGAAACAGAGTCTGATGCTCCTGTGAATTCTGCCCAAAATCACTAGATCTTTGATAAATAATTCTTCTCAAGCCAACCCGATATTATGCATGCAACCAAATTCTGAGATGAGAACTCTTTTTTTTTTTTGTAAAGAAAAATTGTTGTGCCCATATTTCATCAAAGCTGCTGCCGTCCATTTCTTCCTGAGAGCTGCCATGAAAAATTGCAACCCCTAAACGCTGGAAACAGATGGAGAGAAAAGAATATACTTAGCAATGTGGTATTACATCTGCCTTTACATCCTTGTCTCCTCGAAACTCCTCAATATCCATGTAATGCACTTAACCATAAAATCACACTTTAAGATGTGTCATTACTCATGCTTTCTTCATTTTCAATGTGGGTAACCAAGCATATCTCCATTATGCAATGTGGTGAAATATGCAGTTGATAAGGAACTTTCCCAGTACCACCATGGGAAGACTTCTTCAAAACCAACAAACAGAAAACCCTAATCTCTCTTACTAGTTTCCAATGCAAACTACTCCCTCCAAAACTCATGCAACATGGTTAGACGGGAGGACTTCTTCAAAACTAGCAAATAGAAAGCCCTAATCTTTCTCACTAGTTTACAATGGAAACTACTCCCTCAATACTGATTAGTGCAATTTTATTATCACTTGACTGATTCTAATCGTGCATTCCTAAATTTTCTCAATCAATTATAAATTTAAGTGTCTAAGATATTTTCCTTCATGTCCTATTTCGGATATTTTAACTTTTCAAAAATTAACTATTTTAAAAATATTAACTTTTCCCCATAACTCATATTCACCTTTAAATAATTATTTGTTTAATTTATTTTCAATAAATCAAACCTTTCTTATAAATTTTTAATCTAATATTAAGACAAGTTTACCTTTAATTAAATAAATTACCAAATACACTGTTTTACTAAATTCAACTATAATTAATTTCAAAATAAAATAACACAAACATAACCGACAAGACAAGACAAATCAACAAACAATAATGGCGACAATAGGATACTCGTTCGACAAAGAACGATGGTTACACAAGGACCAGACACTATCTCTGAATCAACATGATTTTTATTGGGTTAGGGTATGCTCAAACCTAACAAGCAGGTGGAGCCGATACCCGGTACCTGTATCTGCATAAAACATCGCATGTTAAACATATTATCACATATTGGAAAACACAACGTGAAGAAGAATTGCGGCGCAACAGGATACTCACAAGTGAGTAGTGTTGCACCGTCTTCTTCACCAGGACCGACAAGCATCATTAAGTCATAAACATCTATCACATCATGAAAATCACATTAAAACTCAGAAACTACATATCCACTACACACATGCATCCATCAAAATATCTTCACACAAACTTAACCAGAAAATCTTGTTATTCAATAAATCATTCACAGGGTTCAACAACTAGTATAACATCAATGTCGTAAGTAGAGGCAATATAGTATTGTATCTAAAACAACTACACAAATAGCAAACAAATACAAATAAACTGATTCACATAGTAGTAACTGGAAGGGTACTACAGTATAGCTACTTTCCTCAATAGTTTGTGAAGAAAAGCATGTGAAATGAGAGGTTCAAGCCTAGGTTTCAACAAAACATGTATGGGTGATCTGATTTTATGAATTTTTATCCATGTGCAGACCTAATGGGTTGTTTCTGAACATTGAATATAAATGATACACACACACACACACACACACATATATGTATGTATATGTATTTTTAAATGTAAATGTAAATGCAATTGCTGGATGCTCTCCTAGAACAATAAATGCAACATATCATTAAATAAATCTATATCTATGTATATAAATGTGTATTTCTAAATGCAAGTGTAAATGCAAAGAGCATATGGTTTTGTAGTGTTATAGATACAACATTTCCATAAATTAATGTAATCGAAATTCTAAAGTCTTCAACACATATAATATGAAATCGATCACTATTAAACTACATGAGAAATAAATGAAAATAGTAAATGCATATGTATGTGTATTTGTAAATGTAGGTGTAAAATAAATAAGAATAATGAAAATTATAAAATAATACAAGGAAAGGTCTCCTCCCTTCTTGGTAGTGATAACCTCCTCCACACACAACCCTTAAAAATTATGAATAGAGGAACATAATCTTTGAAGAACTCAAAGTTGATTCTCTCCTACCTGATGCAATTACTCATTTTATCCTTACAATCATTTATAGTGATTACTAGAGGCACATAGACCAATTCTTCATAATAGAAGAATTTGATCATGCTTTTCCAATGATGGCATTATGAGAAAACCTTAGGTTAAATGAATAATTCCTAGCTAAGTTCTTTAAATCATGTCCAATCGTATAAGAGAAGACCATTGCTATGTGTACCTGGATACCACGGAGAAAGGCTAGTCTTTGGGCTCTTTCATCAATTATCCTACCTTAAAAAATACCAAAAATCTCCTAGAAATTAGACATAGAAAGATTTAATATGACTTAAAAAAAATTATTGCCAAAGCGTAAACTCATGATGACTTAACCAGGCCTAGTACACACTCCCTCCCCATTAACCACTTAGATATATGGAAATTAAATGTAAATTTGCTGCTATTTTTAGTCATGTAGGTGTCTAATAAACCACTTGGCGGTGTTTCCCTTCAAGTTTATTTACTTGAATGAAGAGAAAAAGTCCTTTGATTACAATTAGAGAATACATTTGAGGCCCTGGTTGTGTAATTGGTGGACCATAGTCACATTTAACACTTGTTACAAAGTTTGGGAGTTAAAACGTTAAGTAGATTTGATTTGTGATGGACACATTTGGATGGTAGTAACAATAGCTTGCAATCTATCAAGACTTGATTACCTTATAACCTATAAAATTCTAGCGATGAAATGATAGATTAATCATAATGTCACCTTGGGATCACATCACCATGAAAGAACTTCATCCAACATCCTTATGAGTGTAGGTACCACCAAATAGGTATTTTCAGATCTTCTTCCTCGAGCGAGGGAAATTCAGGAAGAGAAGAGGAATGTGAGACATGTAGTATGTCTAAAAGAGGGAGATCAACTAGAGGTCAAAATATTAGAAGAAAATTTTGTAAATGCATGGAATTTTTTCTTGCTGAAGGGGGGTCATGTTCTTATGATGATGAGAGCATAGGCAATGTCGAGGTGCCCTTGAGGTACAAACATCTATGGAAACAATGGGTACCCAAGGAACTTCCTCCATAAACACTGATTTTTGTGTCAACGAGAAGATATATCGCATAGCACCA
The DNA here is from genome assembly GCA_007258455.2 of Sequoia sempervirens. Taxonomy (NCBI): domain Eukaryota; kingdom Viridiplantae; phylum Streptophyta; class Pinopsida; order Cupressales; family Cupressaceae; genus Sequoia; species Sequoia sempervirens. Next base: position 23,729 of record VDFB02227047.1, on the reverse strand, counting down.
TCATCATTACATGGTTTGGGCCTATTTTGCATGGACGACATAAAGGTCTATTACGAAAAATTACTGAATTGATGGAGTATTTTGGACACTTTTACGTTACAAAGATTGGATGCAATGGTTTGATATACATGAAGTATGAGGTATGCCTTTGTCAACAAATTATAATAGAACTAAAGATAAGGATCAAAATAAAGGAGTGGCTATGTACATTGACCGGAAGGCCAAAAGCATCACGGAATATTGCGGGGTTTATAAACATTACACAACCTGGGTCAACAAATAAGCAACCCAATTGCATATTCGAGGTAAGCTAGAAACTATGTATTCGTATGTGTGATAAAATAAATAACTGAGGGGAAGAGTTGCTAATCAATTACAATTTGAATTGCTTAGTTACAAACATAGTTACTATGGGGTGGTACGTACTATATACGATTTTACCCAACCTCCAATTAATGACTCCAATATACCATTTTTTCTTATGTTTTTTTTCATAAGTCTATTGGTTTCATTTTGGTAATGTTTTTTTATATTTAATTTTTGTCACAGGGGGACATTGATTGTATGGATAAGGCTTTAGCCCAAAGCACAGATCGCGATGTATCTTCAAGCACTTCTACCTGACAGGTTTACCTCATTGTAATTGTACAAATTAGATACAAGCAAAATGTTTTATTATTATATTTTTTTCATAAGTTTTTGGGTTAATTTCAATAATGTTTTTAATATTCTTGTTGCAGTTGACTGATCGGGGAAAGGCACTAGCAGTAGAGGAGAGCATCCATAGTGAGGTGGAATCAATATTTTGTGATGATGACATCGCTTATTCAGCAAACCCTGTCAATATGATAAAGAAGCTCCAAAAAAATGCAATGAAGAAATGCTAAGTTGATGTTCGTAGTGCCTCAAACAGATGAGATAAGAGAGAGGGTTAAAGTATTGACTGAGAGATTACAAAACTTGCAAGTAAGTTGTTATGAGGTCTTTAATTATAACATAAGTTCATTCATGGTTTTATATTTTGTACTCTTTTATGTCATGAACTAAAATATGTGTTGTTACTACAGGGTTATTTGCCTCCTCATGATGCTCCTGGCCATGATCAGGGTACTGCAAGTGCTTCCCAAGGAGTAAGGGTTGGTACAAGTGTCCATTCTGATCTTCCTACGCATACATCACATTATCTGACCCCATCATCTGTGCCTATATTTTCATCTAAAATGTTGGCAACACATACCACGCAGGCATCTGTTAATGCACCCTTTGGTAGTGAACACATACTAGAACATGCATTAGGACATGTACCTGGGGATGCAAAGGCCACTAGTACTGGTGATGTTTTAGCAACATTTCTTAGATCTTCTCGTATTACTAGTACGGGAACATTTCCGGTCACACTTGTGGTGACCGAGGATTTCGTTCCCATAAAGATAGAGAATGTCCCAGGTACTTTAAAATGTTTTAATTATTATTCTATATAATTGAATTGAAATTTACTTATTGATCACTCTTTTTAGACTATTGATCCCATGATCATTTTGTAGGAAATTATGTTTTTTATAAAAATCTAAGTTATATTACATTGGAGCTCTTCAGGCCCACCATACGTACATGGTGGAATGCCAAAAATGAAGATTTAAAAGATGATCTCATTAACTGTTTAGTTGTGTTGTTCGGTGATAAAAACATTCAACTGAACCAAGGTCCTTAAGAAACCTAGTACCTATCTAAAGTATGCGAGGGACCAATATAGGTCACATTTAGAGAAGAACAAAAAGTACGAGCGTCTCACCATGATTCCAGAGAGGGAGTGGAAGGACTTGGTGTCTGATGGAAAGGAGAAGGCTAAAAAGAAAAAAGGAAAGACACTACCAAGCCAAGGAAGGTATGTGATATAGAAGCATAAATCTGCAAAAAATCCCGATTAATCGTGATTTTTAAAAAAACTACAGGCTAGATGATTTTTTCCCTGATTTTTTGAAAAAATCATTGAATTTTTGGTCAATGATTTTTTTCCATTTCAAACTGCAAAATAGCCAAAAAAACGTGTTTAAAATCTGCAAAAAAAATGTGAATAAAATTGAGCTGATTTTTGTGCAAAAAAAAAACCATGAGACCATGGCTTGTTGCTTACTATTATGCTTTGATAGATTTTTTCCAAGCATCCATAGCTTGTTTGAAAACACTTGTTTTAGGCTTTTAGCCATAGCAGCAAGGCAATGAATTATTTGATAAAATGCTTTGGTAGACACGTATGAAAAATTCAGTAGCATACACAAGGCAGTGAACTACTTGAAAAAAATGTCTCAAAGAAATGGAGTCTCATGGTAATGGAATGCCATGATGAATGCCATGACAAGAAAATTGCTATGGATTGTCATGGCATTCCATCACCGTGAGATTGCATTTCTTTTAGGCATTTTTTCAAACAATTCACTACCTTGTCTATGTTATTGCTTACTATTATGCTTTGGTAAATTTTTTCCAAGCATCCATAGCTTGTTTGAAAGCACCTATTTTAGGTTTTCACTTTTTAGCCATAGCATGAAGGCATTGAACTGTTTGATAAAATGCTTTGGTAGAAATGTATGAAAAATGTGGTAGCATAGAAAAGGTAGTGAACTATTTGAAAACATGGTTCAAAAAAATGTGGTCTCATGGTGATGGAATGCTATAACGAATGCCATGACAAGAAAATTGCTATGGATTGTCACAGCATTCCATCACCATGAGACCACATTTCTTTGAGGCATTTTTTGAAACAATTCACTACCTTGTCTATGCTATTGCTTACTATTATGCTTTGATAGATTTTTTCCAAGCATCCATAGCTTGTTTGAAATCACCTATTTTAAGCTTTTAGCCATAGCAGCAAGGAAGTGAACTATTTGATGAAATGCTTTGGTAGACATGTATGAAAAATGTGGTAGCATAGAGAACTATCACCATCTGATATTTATGCAGTTGTAGTATGTTTTGTGCAATGTAATAAGTGATATGAATATAACCAACAAAAATCTATTTTCTATAATTCATAGATTGAACTCTGTATTTTATTTTCTCTCAATGCCTATATGCTATAGAAATGCCATTAATTGTTTTTTAAAAAGTAGTATGCTATGTGTGATACTATCAACAATGTAATTATATACTAATTACTCTTTCTTTTTACATAATCTAATATATTTCAAACTTTTCATAGGCTGCCCGACACATCGAAGGCAACAAAGGCAAGACTAGAAAAGCACGGGCAACACAAAATTGGCTCTGGTGGTTATATGAAATTAGCCGCATGAATTGTAAGTATCAATAAATGAAATATTGCATCCAAATTCTAATAATTTGGAAACAATTTTGGTTTTATCACACCATAGAAGCAAAATTCATGATCTTCTGCAAAAATGTAGGGCTTTGAATTCAACAGAGTTCCCACAGAAGAGAACCTGAAGATTGCCTTCCAGCAAGGCTATGGAGTCATGGCTGAATGCCTAAGAATCTTGACTGGGAAAACACAATATTCCATTGCATCTGACACATAGGTAAATAAACTCAATAAAGTTTATTTAAAATTAAATACCTGTGCAAGCTATTCAATATTAATTTCCACCATAAAGTAATTACATGCCTATTTGTTTTAAACATTCAAGCAATGATAATATTGCACATGACATTGGAATGCAGCCTCTTGAGGGTGGAGTAGAATGTGCAGATGAAGGTCATGGTGTGCATCTAGGTACTTTAGAGCATGTAGACCGTGATCAACATGTTGAGCATGATCAGGCTAGAGAAGATCAAGAATATGATGTGGCCCCATCAGGTAAAGAGGACCACTCTAAATTTCTTTTAAACATATTTAATTACAACTGGTGTATTAATTAATGTAACCTTTCATGTTTCAACTTTAGAGCATGTAGAGCATGATCAACATGTTGAGCATGATTAGGCTAAAGAAGATCAAGAACATGATGTGGCCCCATCAGGTAAAGAGGACCACCCTCATGTTCTCTTAAACATATTTAATTTCAATTGGTGTATTAATTAATGTAACCTTTCGTGTTTCAACTAGATCAAGATTTAGAGGGTGTTCAACATGTTGAGCATGAGTCTATAACAAAATTTTAGGAACATGATGTGGACCCATCAGGTAAAGAGAACCACTCTAATGTTCTTTTAATTAATGAAATACTTGTAACAATAATAATAAAACATATCAATTTAACATTTCTTTCTTATTGCAGCAGATCCCCCCTTGCAGCGGCGTCCATGTCATGAGCAAATGACTAGGTGTACATTAAGATCATGAGGAGGGAAGAACAACTAAAGGGGGGACAAATATTGATTTAGAAAATGAGATTCCACTTCAGCTTTATGTAGCTTTCAAAAAGAAACAAAAAAAAAAGTGGTTGTAATCATATCATGACAACCATATTTTTGATAATATGTAAAAACTGAAAGAATGAATATTATATGTTAATGAATGAATGTGAATATGTTAATTAATGAATGTTATATGTTAATGAATGAATGTTATATGTTATTAATGGATGAATGAATGATTAATGTTATATGATTGGGTATGGGGAATTGAGAGTGATGTGAGGGGGGGGAGGGGCCAAATGAGCTTCCACCATCACCTGGTTGGCCCTATTAAGTAGAGAATATTAAAATATTCTCAAAACAAAGAGAAGCTCAATAAGGTAATGCACTTTTCAATATAATAAATGCATCGTTTGAAGCATCAAACCAATATACAGTCTGTATGTATGATCGGTCATTAGTCTCGACAATGGTACATTTCCACAAATATTTTTTTTAAAAAAAAATTGATGCTTCGTCGCAATTTCTACGAAACCCAACGACGAATCAACGAAAAGGTTCGATGAAGTTGCTATAGCTGCGGCAAAGGTTTCATCATAACTCATCGCCCATTTTGTCGCCATTTCGATGAACTTTTGGAGTTGTATCCACGGTACTCCTTTCCCATTTCATCGCACTTTTGATGAACATTCGGTGTTCTTCCAATGCTACTCCTTGCTATTTTCATCGCGAAGTCTATGAACTTTTGGTGTTGTTTCAACACTACTACTTGACTATTTCGTCACACTTTTTATGAAGTTTTGGTGTTGTTTTGACACTAATCCTTTCCCATTTTTTTGAAATGGCGACGAACATCTGCTGTTGTTTCGACGCTACTCCTTGCCCATTTCGTCGAACTGGCGACAAACTTCTGGTGTAATTCGTCACTGGATACACAAAGTGTTCATCGATATTTCGATGAACATCCAAGCCATTTCATGATGCCGACGACCGATGATTCTTCACAGTTATTTTGATGTTCAATTCATCGTTGAACGTTTGATGAAAAAATAGTGACAAAAATATTTTTTCCATTTCGTCACGTTTTCGACAAATATTTGTCAACCGATCGACAAATGGTCGTCAAAAAATGCTGTCAAATTTAGTAGTGAGTCAACCATCTAACAATTCATCTGCCTCCCAATCATGTTTAGTATAATGGAAGGGCGGTTAAAAATCCAAATGAAGAATTGCAAGTGTTAAACTAGGAGTTGTACCAAGTTCTTCACTTGGTTGAGAGGATTTATGAGTTAAGCTCATTGTAGATGAATATAAAGAGTTTAGATCATTGTGCACTTCTTCATCTATTTTGGAAATCTCCTCATCATCATCATCATCAAGATTGATGACAATGGGAGGACAAAGAGTGATTTCCAAGAAAGTATGTATTTAAAGTTGTGGTTGTTGAATTGGTTCATTTTGTTAGGAATGTTGGATTGGACTATCTTGTGGTGGATCAGGAGAAGGAGGGTGATCATCTATTGCTTATGTTAAAGGTGAAGGTTGATTTTCTTAATTTTCTTCCATTCGTGACTGATGAGTGAGGAGACGATGATGACACCTACATTCTCTAGCACCGTAGTTTCATTTAATTATGCTTTGAAGTTGGTGAGGTGTAAGAGTAGATTGAGTCATCATAGGTTCCTTTTCTTTCAAAGCAAGAAGAATGGAAGAAACTGAAGAAGATGGGTCAACCACTTTCTATTTAGCTTTATACACTTGTTTAATGTGAGGAGGTATGATAGAGTTGTTTCATTTTCCCTTGGTCACTTAAATGATGGAAGGGTTCAAGTTTCTAAGGGTGGTTGGTCATGAGGTTGTATGGTTTGTTCAATGTCGGACACAAGTTGAAGCATGGTTTCATCTATAATGGGAGAAGTGGAAGTGGACGGGGACATGTTATGAAGAGACAATTCGGCTATGTGTTTTCCTTTGAAATTTTGATAGGTTATGAAAAATAAGTCCTTTTGAGGGGTGATGGGTTCCATAGGTTTAGGCCAAAAGGCTTCTAAGGAAAAATTACCTTTAGAGGATAAGGGATTAAATCCACTATGGTGTACAGTAAATCTTTCATTGCCATGTGGAAACTTCAAACACTTGTAAACCACTGATGGGACCGCTTTCATTGAGTGAAGCAATGGGTAGCCTAGCAAAAAACAAAATTGATCCAATTGTTGAATAATTAAAAAAATTACATCTGAAGTTTTGGTTCCTATCTGTAATGGGAGCATGATTGATCCAATCGTAGGGCATGCAAAACTAGTATGTTAATACATCCAGTCAGTTTATTATAATCATCTTGATAGATATCATGTAATACTAAAAAATCTTTTGTGATCACATTCTCACCACAAGCGAGATCTATTAATATACCATTGGTTGGATTATCATAGATTCTACTAGTTATGTAAAGAAGACCATCAGGAAGTTTTTGAAGTATATCTTTAGCAGAAAAAGTGATATCAAGAGATTTACAATTTTGGACTTTACAAGGGAAAACGTCTATCACACCCAAAATTTTATCCATAGGAGTAACTTGGGTAATAGTTGGAGTTATATCAGGTTGTTCATTATTTGTATTAATATTCATTAAATCAGTGTTTGAAGGTTCACTAGCCTTGACAAATGAGATATTGTGTTTAGGCATGGGATTGGTGAAAATTTGTAAATTCTAGTTAGGGGGTGCAATAGACTTATTGACTTGATCATTAATACCCGCAATGGACAAATGGCCTGAATCAATAAGGTCTTGAAATAAATGTTTTAGAAACTTGCATTGTTCAATGTCATATCCATTTTTGTGATGAAAATGACAATAAGCATTAGGTTTGAAGGTGGGTGGTAATGGCTGGGTGGGATCAAGTGGTTTAATGGGTGGCAAATTGATCATGTGTTGTTGAAGCAATTGGTTCATTGTGTTATGAAGGGTATCAGGTAAGGGAGCAAATTGTCTCTTCAGGTCCCCATATGTATAAGGCACTACTAATTTAACAACTTCCACTTGGGTTGGAATTGGTTGAGTTGGTTGTAGTTATGGTTAAGGAGGTAGATTGAACTATAAAAAGCCTCTATTTGGTTTGCAAAATTTTTGATTGTTGGTTTGATTGTTGTTTTCAGGTTTCTCAGCTCAGTTAGAAATGAATTTTCAATCATGACTTGAAACCGAGTTATGGTATTCACACAGGGTTGTGCATAAGTGCATGAATGAAGGGAATTTCATTGTCATTAACTTATCCTGAAGGTTTGTATGTAAGTTTTTGATAAAAATATTCTGCAGATATGAATCAGGAATTTTGACATCTACTTGAGCATATAATGACTGATAACGTGAAATGAAATCAGTGACTTTCTCATCGGCATTTTGTCTACAATGCATTAGGTCATCCATTGTCTTTTTAGGGGTAATATGAACTTGAAAGTGACTTATCAAAGCATCCACTAATTCATTGACGGATCAAATGGAATGATTGGGAAAGTTGGAAAACCACTCTAAGGTAGTATCTTTCAAGGTCGTTGGAAAAAGTTTGGTTAAGATTTTATCATCAAGGAAAAAATCACTGCATAAAACTATATAAGCATTAACATGGTTGATGGGGTCTCCTTTACCTCCCTATTTCTCAAACCTAAGCATTTCTATCCCTTGTGGCATTTTTGTGTGTAATATTTCTTGAGATAAGGGGCTACTACGAACATGGTATGTGGGTGGAGTGGTTTGACCTTGGCTAATGGTGGAAAGTTGTTGTTGCATGGATGAAACGGTTGTAAGGAGTTGTGTAAGAATAGGGTTGGGGTAAGTGGTTTGAGGTGGAAGGGAAAACGATGATGGAGTGAATGTCATGTTAGGGGAAGTGAAAGGAACACTAAGAGGGGTGAAGGTGGTGGAAGGGACTTGCAATGCCACAAGAGAACTAGGAATGATAGTTGGAATTGGGAAAGAAGGAGCTACATAATTAACCTGGTGTAGAGTTGTGGTGACTTGCAAAGTGGTATAAGTTGGTATGGATGCTATGGTTGAAGGGGGAGGAACTTGAGGTCCTCCTTGGCTTACAATAATGTTTGCAGATTGGGTATTAGAAGAGGCATGTTTATTGTAAATCTCAACAATTATTTTCATAACTTGCAAGCCATCATTACTTTCAATCAAAAAATGAAGGTTTTCAATTGTGGGTATGGCAGTGGTGGAAATGTTTTCAAGTGACAAGTTTTGTTGTAAATGTGTAAAATCCTCATGAATATTAAGGACATTTTTCATGCTGGAGGGATTTATGTTGGATGTCAACATTCATTGAATGGAAAGGTGAAGGCATAGAAGTGTTATTGTCAATTCCTAATTCACCATTGTCCATACTAGGACTAGGAGCTCTTGAGATCCCAAGGTCCACAATGAAAGTGCTATTGCAGGAGGCCGTGAGTCTAGAACTTCCTTTCCCTAAAGTATTAGCAAAGGGGCACCAAACAGTCATACAAGTACCACAAAAGATAGGGTGAATGTAAATTCCAAGTAATCTAGGAGTTCTAAATGCAAATATCAGAAATTATTCTAACTATAATAGAGAAGTAACTACAAAAAATAGAAATGCAATAAAATGCCAGAAAATGTCTAAAATTGTTGGTTAAAAAGTGCAGAGGGACTTATTCGCCTAGGGTGGCAAATGAGTCCCAGTATGATATTTTTTTGTGTTTTTCATAAATTTTAATGGGATTCTAATGTTGTTTAGAATGTAATTAAGGATGTAGAAGGAATTTTTTTAGTTTTTTCAATGATATTTAATGCAAAAATGAACACTAAACAAAGTTTTCACTAATGCAATGTGAGAATTCCTAGAATGGAAAAATAAAACAATGTCCTAATTAAATGTTGATGCAAATGTAATCTAGGATGCAATAGGAAAATGAAATCAGAAATGTAAAGTGTTCAAAATGCAGTTTCACCAAAATGAATCATAGATTTTGTGAACCAATGCACTTCTCTAGCTCTTCTAGGGTTTTCACCTAAAAGGAGATAGATAGTGCCAAAAATGCTAAAGGATTCATTCAAATTATGTTATGTATGATGTTGTTTAAGCTAAATGAAGTGAACTAAATGCAAGTAAGTGATCTATATGAATGATTATGAATGCAAAACTAAGATTTAAACTATGTTGGAAAACACACTATGATATGTAAACACTCAACTAAGAATGGATAAAATCCAAAATAGAAGGAGAAACTCTAGATTAGAGTGCACCTGGGCAAGATTTGAGGAATCTAGAATGGTCTGAATGTTGTCTAAAATTATTGAAAATCAACAGTGGGACTCATTCGCCCAAGGTGGTGAATTAGTCCTGTTACTGGTGAAAATTTGTCAGAAGCAAGTTTCTGACTATCGAGATCTAGAATCTGAAAAAACCTATATTTTATGTCTTAAGTTGGGACTCATTCGCCACTGGTGGTGAATCAGTCCTCTACCAAAATTTTGAGAAATATTTAAATGTCTGCTTACCAGGTTGTCGAAGTCAATTCTACAAGAAACCAAAAGAAAACCTTCTCCAAGCTTGAAATATGATTGATTTGACATGAAGCACCTAGTTGAATTGTTGACCAATCTTCAATCACATAAATTCTTGTTAAATCTATATACCTAGGTTGAAAAAGACACATGCAAGAGGGGAGAAATGGTTGAGGGTTAGCAAATAGGGGTTTTCCTTGGTCAAACCCTGCTTTGGCAACCAAACCCTTAATAAAATAATGAAATGCAAGAGAATGATAAACAAATATTATGCAAATGCTATCAACTTACCAAACCCTTATTGATGAAAATTTGAAGTTGTGTCAATGGATGCTCCACAATACTTGAATAATGCTTGATTTGATGTTGTAAGATGCTTGAATGCTTGAGTGAATAGGTTAATGAGTGAACTTGATGAATCGGGAGAGATGTAAAATGAGGTGAAAATCACTTATTTATACATACTTGTGCCTTTGTAACCCATTAATAGCTCATCACAGGGCGACATCAAGTGATTTTGAATTTGGAGCCAAGGGGGACTCATTCGCCACCCATGGTGAATGGGTCCCACATAGAACCTGAAAATGGGCATCAGGAATTATCTTGTATTTAATGTTGTTTGTCACGATTACATTAAAAATACACTTAATTAAAGCTTATAAGGGCATAAAAAGGTCAAATAAAGCATAAGAAAGGTGTAAATAGTGAAGTTATGCCTACAAAAGTGTGAAATCTTGTTACAAAACTTTACAACACTTCAAAATAGGACTTGATTTGTGATGAAAAGGTGATTTTTAGTGAATTGCAATGAATAGATTCTAGAAGAGTGTAGAACTGTTTTACAACACTTCACAACACCTTCAGAAGACATCATTACTTGAATTTTAGTACCTAAATATGCATGTTCAAGCCATGTTACAACATAAAATTAAAAAAAAATGGACCAAACATCATGAAACAAGACCTAAAAGGCCATGAAAATGAAAAGGGGTTATTTTTCTATGACAGTCTCAATTTAGTGAAAGTTGGTTATGGCATAGAAGAATGGGTCACATCATTTTTGATAGCCTAGAAAGGATAAGTTATTTTGATGTTGTGAGCGATTTTTCACATATTACAAACACTACCAATGCAATCTACAAAGAATGTCAAGTTTGAAAGAAAAGAAAGGGAAGATTCAAGACAAAAAAAATACTCTACCATAGGTCCCTTGGAGTTAGTGCATACAAATCTATGTGGCCCTACAAGAATTAGAAGCTCATGTGGTGATAGTTATTTCAAGTTATTAATCAATGATTATTCTAGAATGGATTGGGTTGCATTCCTTCAAGAAAGATCAAAATCTCTAAACAAGTTTAAATAATTTAAGGTTATGGTTGAGAATGAAATGAATCTAAAAATAAAATGATTGAGGTTTGATAGAGGTGATGAGTTTACATCAAATGAGTTTAAGAGTTTTTGTGAAGATCATGGAATAAAGAGGCATTTGTCAGCCCATAAAACTCCTTAGTAGAATGAAGTTGTGGAAAGGGAAAATAGAACAATTTAGGAAGCATCTAGGACAATGATGAATGAATCCAATCTTTTGGAGAGAGGAAACTCATATTGTAGTCTAAATTTTTAAGAAAGGTCAAACAAGAGAAAATAGTTCAAAGACTCCCCATGAGTTATGGTATGGTAAACCCCCTACTATGAAATAATTAAGTCTTTGGAAGAAAAATCTATATTAGAAGAGATGAGTAAAACTTGGGAAATTTTGATGCAAGATTTGATGAACGAATCTGCCTTGGATACTCTACAAGAAGGCCTATTAGTGTTACAACAAGATATTGAAGAACATTGTTGAGAGTGTAAGTGTCAAAGTGGATGAGGAACCACTTGAATGTTTAGTATTGATAGAAGGATACGAATCTGATGAATCCCCTTGTAGTGTAGAAGAATAGGATAAAGATAAAGGAAAAGAGTTTATAGTTGAAGAGAAAGAATCTACGAAAAAGAATGATAAGGATCCTAAGTTTGTACAGAAGAAACATTCAGAAGATCAGATGATTGGAGATGAGAGAAAAGCTGTGCTAACAAGGGGAAAATATTTTCTAAGAGAAGTAAATTTTTATTTACTATTTGAGGTGGAACAAATAACAGTGATTGAGGCATAAAAAGATGAGAATTGGATCAGAGCAATGAAGAGAGAGTTAGACAGATAGAGAATAATTTGACTTGGGAATTGGTCCTACGACTAAAAAATAATCTAATGCTATTGGTACTAAGTGGGTATTCCAGAACAAGCTAAATGAAGATGGAAAAGTTGTCAAAAAGAAGGCTAAACTTGTGTGTAAGGGTTACACACAAGTTGGAGGTATAGATTTTAAGGAAAATTTTACTTCAATTGTAATCAAGCAAGGAAAATGGGCCACTTTTTCAGTGTCCACATTAAACCTCAATCAAGGTGATGTTAAGTCCAATTTAGCATTAATTATTCTTAAATCAAGCAAGGAAATGGGGGTACTTTTTTATTGTCCACATTTAGCCCCCACTTTAGTGAGAGGATGAACCTATTTAAAACTTGCAATAAAGTATACATTCAAGAGGGGTCCAATCATACCAATGTGGATGATAAAGGATGACACAGATCAAAGTAGGTTGCGCAAGCCCCTAGGATCCAAGATCTTAAGTCAAACCAACATGAGTGCAAAAGGACATGCACAAGGTGAAAGATTTGTAGAAAAACAACATACACAATCATGCAATGGAAAGAACTAGAAGGAAGAGAAAAGTGAAAAATAAAAAGGTGGATCAAGCTTGGACCAATTTTCCAACACATTGTGGATCAGATCTAGGTTGTTTTTCCAAAAATGCATACTCACTCTAAGGGGATGAAACTCTTAGTTATCTGTAAGGTGAGAAGTCCTAAAAGGTGAGACAAATATGGCCGATATGTCCTCACACACACTCAAGTGGCTATGGGGAAAGTAATAAATGGGATTCCCACTTAACCATACCAAAGTTATACCTCCTAATAACTTTAATAAGGCTTTACAAAAATGATCTTCGAGCACTATCAGGTAATCAAAAATTTGTATGCTTGAAATGCATAGACATTGTAAGGTATGTTGAAAGGGATTTTTCTTAGTTAGTGCAAGGTCTCATCTTAGGGAACATTGTGCCTAATGTCTCCAAGAGAGGAAAAGTGAAAATGGTCTCATCTTGCTTCCAAGAGAGGACAAGTACAAGGTATCATCCTCGGTAACATTGTACCTAATGTTTCCAAGACAGGAAATCACAAGAAATAAAAAATCACAATGAAATATGAGTGTCAATGTATGACCCCACTTTAAAGTGGTTGCTAACACCATAAATATGAGCAATTGCTTTAAAGTATAAGAATACATGAGAGCTTATTTGAAAAGCCCTATTCCAAGTCATATGTTTCCAATAAGCTATGTCATGAAAAAGGTAGTATGTCACATGTGAGCCAACTTAAGGCATGTTTTCCACATCTAAAGCTTGCTCTTATATATTCATGAAAGGTTAACGACTAGCCAAAAGAGGCAATGACATGTGATATACGAGGAAAAGGCTACCTAACCCCTTGTCCCCACTTAGTGTAGGACAAGGATGAACTGAAGTGATGGATAAGATGCATGGTACAATGAAAATCAATATCAATTAGTTGAATTAGGTGCCCCCATATAAGGAAGAGCACCAAACTCCTAAAGATATTGGATTTTACAACTCAAAGCCTTACATTCATTAGTAGAATGACTATGAACTCTATCATACGCACAAAATGAAGTCTTTTAATAGAATTTCTTTCGAGTTCTTGGAGGAAGGGATATCAAGTGATCTTGGAGGAGTCTCAACAAGATACCCTCTTGATTGATGGTAGAAGGTGTTCCAGTAGTTTGTGGAAAGGATATTTCTTACTTAGTACTATATGTCATACTTACACAAGACTCTTTAGATTGCGAGATTTTGTTCTCTCCTTTGCAGGAGGGTGTAAAATCTAATGAACTCAAATCATTAGCATTGTGAAAGATGACATTTACATTAAGTGAAGATGTCTTTTTTTGTCTCATTTCTTGCAAAGGATAACTTTCAAGACCACTAGTGTCTATTAGTTCAGGATGCACTACTATTAAAGTTGTCTTAGAAGGGTTTTTTGTGATAGTGTTGATGTTGAGTGAAAGCTTGTTGATTTATATCAAAGGACAATAACGAAGACCATGATTTGTTTCTTGCATGTTAGGCTCGATGGGGACACACACCTTGTTCTCTAGCACCACATACTTTTCCACTATATCCAAGTTGTTTCATAAGCTTATAACCTTTTCCATAAAGCTTTTGCATTGCTTTTGGGTCAGGTGGTTGTTCATGGTTAAGTTTTTCAAAGTTTGTCATGTAATTTTATTCTTTTTCTAAAGTGGTTGAGGCAGATGCTTGCGAAGGGTCGGCCAAGTTTTGTGTTGTCGTGACTAATTTTTTGTTTCTCTTAGTTGAATCTTTGTTGATGATCTTTTATTCTCCCATGAATGTATGTTTGAAATCTAAGGAACCCAAATCATCTTCTAATAGCTTCATGACTTGTTCAATATGTTATTCATCTTTTTTTGGATGGGTTCCACTTACGTAATTGGTGTTAATGTGTTTAAATGATTCACTTTGTTTTTCTCAATGTTCAAACAACTATTTGGATTGGGTTCATCTTCAAGTATGTGCACTTTGATGTTATAAATGTATTTCATTTTATGATGAAGAGTAGAAGGTACACAATTCATTTCGTGAATCCATGGTCTACCTAAAATGAGATTATATGAAAGATCATTAGGCATAACACAAGTTGGTGTATCCAATGTGGCCTTCCCAACTATAATAGGAAAATTGACCACACCAAGCGTTTGTTTTCCTACATTGTCAAAGCCATGGATAGAAATGGAATTGAGTTGAATTTATTATTTATCCACACAAAGCCTATCCAAAAGATCTACACTACATAGATTAAGGGCTGAGCCATTGTCAACAAGGGTTCACTTTGTCCCTATTCTTTTGTATTGAGATATTATTATGGAAGAAACATTTTTTTTTGCACTTCCAAAGGTGGGAGTTCACTTTGGTGGAAAATAATGGTAGCATTCAATCCTTGAATTAGGGATGCTATGTCATTTGGTTGTGCATTAGAAGGGGGAAGAACTTGTTGTAAGGCCATTTGAAGCATAGTGCGTTAGTTAGGTGAGTTCTAAAGTATCTTTGTAGGAGTATTCTTAAGTTTTTCCAAAAGATAATACTCCATTGAAGGTAAATGAGGAGTAGGTAAGATGGGATTAGGAAAAGGTAAGGTTTTTTTGGTTGGTTGATGTCAGGTTCACCAAAATGTGGACAAATATTTTGGCACCACAAGACTCTCTACCACTTCTAGGGTTTATTACCTAAAAGGTTAGAGGTAGGCCAAAATGTGCAATGTCCCCACTGAAAACTATGTAAGCCTTAATGAAATATGCCTAAATGTAATGTCCTAATGAAATAAACTAATAAAAGATATTGATTACTAATGCAAACCTAATGAAATGCAAAGTTTTTGAAAACACAATGTTGTATGCAAAAAGACCTAGAAAGATGAATAGAAATGCAAAGAAAATGAAACATGAAAGAAAAATAGGAAGCATGCACTTGGAAATTTGTTGTAGACTAGAATTAAGACTGTAAATGACTCTAAAATTCTAAAAATTCTAATTTTCTGGCCAACTAGGACACTTACACCAAGTTGGGTGACTTAGTCCCAAATTTAGAAAGCTACTCTAAAACCTGTATTAGCCAAATGGGTATCTAGTTCTATAGAAATTTATGAAAAAAAAGTGCAGTGGGACTAAGTTACCTCTACTCACAACTTAGTCTAGCTTGGTTTTTTTGAAAATCTGAAAGTGGAAACAAAAGCTATCGATCTACAATTTCTACTCCTCAAGTTGTCCAATTATGAAACTCTAATTTTTAGCACTGTAAGTGACTTCTTGCTGATATTTTGACCTAGTCAACAAGGAGATGTCTTCAATAAATTTGTAACTTATCGTTCAATGATTTCCATGCCTTCAAGGTACCTAAATCTGCAAACGCACAAAGAAAGAAAGAGAAATGTTGAATGTTAGGAAATAGGGGTTTGCCTTGGTCAAAAACCTTTTAGGTAATTAAACCAAATAGTTAACTAAGATTGAGAATGAACATGAAATGGAGGGATTAGAAACTTTCCATGATGATTGATCTTCATTTTCTGTAGAAATGGATGAAGAATCTACCCTTGAATGTTTAATTTAAATGATCTTGAATGTTCTCTAAATGACCTAACCCTAGCTTGCTTGACTTGAGATGGATGATGAATGATAAATGAAATGATGAATGAGTTATGAATTAGGGTTTCAAAGCTTGTTTATAAAGGAAATCCATCTAAAATAGCCATTAATTTGATCCCCAAGGCCGACATGAAGGAAAATTAAACTTAAAACCCAATTTTTTCTACTCTAACCTCAAAAATAGCCCAAATGGGACTAAGTCACCAAGTTTGGAAACTTAGTCCCACTTGGATGGGACTAATTCACCCAGATGGGTGACATGATCCCATAGGGGCTCTTTTTCTAGTTGGATTGTCAGGGAGTAAAGAAATCAATTTTTTGATCAAAATAAGCCTCGAGATGCACAGTATGGGGTCATAAGGGCCTTTTAATGATGATGTAAATGGAAATTCAGGCTACAGACACAAATTTAAATGTGAAAGTGTGATTAAATACACTTTACACCATTAAAATGAGGTCCACATAGCCTAGAAAGGCACAACATCTAATGTGAATGTGTAAGACACATCACAACACTAGACTAAAATTATTTTTAATTTACAAGCCTTCTAGATTAATATGAAGATGTAATTAAATACATTTTATAACATTGAACTAGGGGAAAGATAGGTCTATTAGACTTAGATGCTTAATAACAGTCTAGAAAAGTGTGAAAGTCATTTACAACACTTTACAACACCTTTACAAGAAATACATTTTATTCATTTTGATAGGGCCCAAGACCTAGTGTGGATATAAAATACATCACAAATTTAAATCAAGGTGATGTTATGTCCAATTTATCATTAATTATAATTCTCAAATGAAGTAAAGAAAAGGGGGTACATTTTTAGTGTCCACATTTAGGCCCCACTTTAGTGAGAGGATGAACTTACTTCAAACTCACACTAAAGTAGATGTGCAAGAGGGGTTGAATCGTACTAATGCAGATGAAAAAGGATGAAAACAATTAAGGGAGGTTGCACATTAGAAGGGATAGGAACTTATTGTAAGGTTGTTTGAAGCATAGTGTGATAGTTAGGTGAGTTCTGAAGTAAATCCCATAGGGATATCTTTGTAGGAGTATTCTTAAGTTGTTCCATAAGATCATACTCCTTCGAAGATAAATGGGGAGGACCGGGTAAGATGGGATTAGGAAAAGGTAAGGTTGTTGAGGTTGGTTGATTGGGTTGTGGATTGTTTCTAGTGTGATATGTATGAGAAATGGTATGAGGACTCGAATTTTGCAACACATTATTCTTAGGTGGGTAGAGAATGAATTTAGGTTTGTTTTGAGTTTGTTGCTTGTGCGATGGTGATTAAAGAATTAGAGGATTTTTAGGATGTCCAACAAGATATGTAGGAAGTCCATTAATCAAGGGAGATCTAACAGACACTTACACATTCATAACCTTGATGGTATTGGTTTGATGTATCTCTAATAAAGGGAAATCTAGAATCAACTGTTTATCATTATCTAAGGAAGACACGTTACTATTGTTTCCATTTTCTAACATGATATTCTCCCTAGGAGGAGATTTTTTAGGATAATTGCAAATCAAATTTCTTGACATTCATGGATTGGTTCTTCTAAAATGACTTTATCGCAAGTAGGGGAATGATCAATGGTTGAACTATCTTGCTCAATAAGGGTTTCCTTAGGTGAAAGGGGACAACTAAGATTCACATGACTCTCATTAGTTGTGTTTTCTAACATCAAAGTATCTTCCTTACAACTAGCGGAGATACTAGGAGAAGAATAAGTATGATTATCATGATTATTTACGATTTCATCCCTTTGTTCCCTTATGTCTTCCAAAATAGGAGATGTAGGGGAAGGATCATAAAGAGGGTTGTTATAGACCAACATATCATCTTCCTCGAAATCATTATCACAATCCAAAGGAGAATGGAAATTAGGTAAGGTGATGCTTAGTAATGTTTCTATGATTTCATTTTCTTGTGCTAAAATATCTTCCCGAAGGGGATGAGGAGAAGTACAAACAAGATCCTCATGATTCTCAATGATTGTATCTTCTTTTTCCAAGATACCTTCATCATTAAAAAAAGAGGTATCGTGAGAAGAAAAAATATGATTAGCATGATTATCTATGTTTGTATGCTCTTCTATCACATTATCCACAAAATAAGGAGAGATAGAAGGGGGTGTAAGTTTAAGGAAAGTATTACATTTTCACTCTCTTGCACTAAGAGACTCTCATAAGTAGGGAATGCATTAATTGAATGACTAACATGTTTATTTACTAACTTCTTCTTTGCAAACTTGGAGAAGATTGAAACTAACATTTGGAAAAAGTAAACAATGTAAACTTGAAATGCAATGTAAGGATGTAAAATGAAATGCAATTTTGAGTTTTCAAGCAAGATAATTTTCTAGTTACACAATGAAATGATCTAAAAATGAAATGTTGTAGATATAGAATTGAATTTGAGCAATGCATGAAATGAGCTAATTTAAGCTAGGTCTAATGAATTTTTTTTTACAAAAACATAGCCAACTAATACAAGTAGGTAATGGAAGCAAACAAAAGCTTAAAAATAGGGTTTTCAATTATGTAAATGACAGTTTTAGGGGTGCAAAGGGACTAAGTCACCCAAGGTGGCGAATGAGTCCCAGCAGGGATTTAAAAAGAAAAAATTAGAGTTTTTCAATTATTTTATTCTTTTCAATTTGTACGAAGCAGAACTAAGATGCAAATGCAAAAATTTAGAAATTTTCAATGATTTAAGATGAAAAAATTCAACCTATGTGCACTTTCACTAATGCAAAATTTGAAACCCTAGAATGCCATTGAACTAATGCAAAATGCAATGGAATGTTAAGATAGGATAATTCTAGGATGATGGACCCCAAAATCAAAAAATGTGATGTTCTAAGGTTTGCTTCACAAAAATGTGGACAAAGATTTTGGCACCACAATATTCTCTAACACTTCTAGGGTTTTTCACCTAAAAGGAGAGAGGTAGGCCAAATTATACAATATCCCCACTCAAAACTATGCAAGTATGAATCAAATATACCTAAATGTAATGTCCTAATGCAATAAACTAATAAAATATATTTATTACTAATGTTAAGCTAATGAAATTTAAAGTGTTTGAAAACATAGTGTTGTATGCAAAATGCCTACAAAGATGAATAAAAATGCAAACACAATGGAATAGGAAAGAAAAAAAAGAAAAGAATGCACCTGGAAATGTGTTGCAAACTAGAATGCAGACTGTAGATGACTCTAAAATTTTGGAAATTCTAAATTTTTATCCAACTAGGACACTTACACCAAGTTGGTCCACTTAGTCCTAGATCTAGAAAACTACTCAGAAACTCGTATCAGCCAAATGGGTATCCATATCTATAGAAATTTCTGACAAACAAGTGTAGTGGGACTAATTTTCCACTATTGGCAACTAAGTCCACCTTGGTTTTTCTAAAAACCTGAAAGTGGAAACAAAATCTCTCAATTTTCATTTTTAGCCCCTTTAGGTGTCCGGTACTAAAATTCTTATTTTCAACATTGTAAGTGACTTTTTGTTGGTATTATTACCTAGCCAACAAGGAGATCTCTTCAATAAATTTCCAACTTATCCTTCAATGATTTCCAAGCCTTCAAGGTACCTAAATCTACAAACACACAACGAAAGAAAGAGAAATGTTGAATGTTAGGGAATAGGGGTTTGCATTGGTCAAAACCATTTTAGGTAATTAAAACAAATGGAGAAATATGATGGAGCATGGACATGAAGTGAAGGGATTAGAAAGTTGCCATGATGATTGATATTGAATTTCTACAACAATGGATGAAGAATCTTCCCTTGAATGTCTAAAAAGGATCTTGAATACTCTCTAAATGACCTAACCCTAGCTTGCTTGAATTGGGATGGATGATGAATGATGAATAAAATGATGAATGAATTATGAATTATGGTTTAGAAGCTTTTTAATACATGAAATCCATCTAAAATACCCATTAATTTGATCCTCAAGGCCGACATGAAGGAAAATTAAACTTAGAACTCAATTTTTCTTGCACAAACCTCAAAAATAGCCCACATTGGACTAAGTCACCAAGCTAGGTGACTTAGTCCCACTTGGATGGGAATAATTCACCCAAATGGGCGACTTTCTCTCACAGGGCCTCTTTTGCCAGCTAGATTGTCAGGGAGTGAAGAAATCAAGTTTATATGATGATATAATCAAGTTTTTGATCAAATAAGCCCTAGGATGCACAATATGGGGTCATAGGGACCTATTAATGATGATGTAAAGGGAAATTAGGGCTAGGGACACAAATTTCAATGTGAAAGTATGATTAAATACACTTTACGTCATTAAAATGAGGTCTACATAGCCTAGAAGGGCACACCATTCAATGTGAATGTGTAACACACATTACAATACTAGATTAAAATTAGGTTTAATTTAAAAGCCTTCTAGATTATTGTGAAAATGCAATTAAATAAATTTTATAACACTAAATTTTGGGAAAGGTAGGTCTATTAAACTTATATGCTCAGTAAAAGTCTAGAAAAGTGTGAAAGTCATTTACAACACTTTACAACACATTTACAAGACATACATTTTATTCATTTTGCTAGGGCCCAAGACCTAATGTGGATGTAAAATATGTCACAACACTAAATGAAGGCAAGGTTAAGTCCAATTTATCATTAATTATTCTCAAATTGAGCAAGGAAAAGGGGGTACTTTCTAGTTTCCACACTTTTCTAAGAAATAAATATTTCAAAGTTTATTTGATGGATGTTGAGTCTGAATTTTTGAATGGTGAGTTGGAAGAAGAGGTATACATTGAAAAACCAAAAGTTTTTTAGTTTTTAGAAGATGCAATTATGGTTTGCAGGTTGAAGAAAGCATTGTATGTACTAAAGCAGGCTCCCAGAGCTTGTCATACAAGGTTAGATAAGTACTTCTTGCAGAAAGGATTCAAGAAAGGTAATATAGATAACAATTTGTATTTCAAAATTGAAGGAGAAAAAATCTTGATTGTGGTGGTATATATTGATGACATAATCTTCGGAGGAAATGAAGATATGTATAAGAAGTTTGCATAAGAAATGCAGAAAGAATTTGAGATGTTAATTTGTGGTGAGATGAATTTCTTCCTTGGTTTGCAAAGCAGTCAATCAAAGAAAGGTCTATTCATAACACATTCTAAGTATGTTAAGGAATTATTTAAGATGTTTGGAATGGATGACTCTAAAATAGTATGTAGTCCTATGGTAATTGGTTGTAAGTTAAGCAAGAATGATGAATCTCCTAAGAAAAATTAGAGAAAGTGTAGATAGATGATTGGTGTACTATTATACCTTACTAGTAGACCAAATATCATGCATTTAGTCTGTATTATGGCTATATTTCAAGAAGATCCCAAAGAATCTCATCTTGTAGTAGTGAAGAGGATATTCAAATATTTAAGGGGTACTCTAGATTATGGTTTGTGGTATCCTAAGGATACTAACTTCTCTTTGAGTGCATATTCAGATGTAGATTGGGATGGATGTGCATATGATAGGAAAAGTACAAGTGGTGGTTCTTTCTTTTTCTGAAGCATGTTCCTTTCATGGGCAAGTAAGAATCAAGTTTTAGCATCATTATCTAATACAAAAGCATAATATATTGCAGCAACATCATGATATACACATGTGTTGTGGATAAAGAAAAAATTGAAAGCTATAAGAGTTTCATATGATGAACCTATTTGTATATGTAGTAATAGAAAAAAGTAGCCTTTTTCCCTTGGTTTGATAATTGACATTAAAAATAAATTAATGGTGTCTTAGAGTATTGTTTTAATGTGGTGTGTTGGTCATGAAAGCTTATGCCTCTCTAATAGTCTTATGGGAAATTCATTGAATACCTTTGGTATTTTTATGGAAAGCTAGCTCCTCTCTAAGTTTTGGAGAAAAATGGTAGAATGAAATGTAAATATAAAACATAAAAATGGTGATGTGCCAAAATTTTTACAATATTTCAAGATTGATTCTCTTCTATGAATGATATATTAGACACATAATGCCACAAACCTTCATTGTTGGGAAGAGAATGAACAACAAAGGCTAAATAAAAGCACAATTCAGTCTTTCAAATCACCTCATAGGTAGTGTTCATTAAGGTTCTATCAAGCATAAATATTCCCAAGGTGGTAGAAAAACATTCAGAAATTGTACAAACTCTTCCTCCTATTATAGAATAATATGAATAAACAATAACCATTAAAGAAACTAAAAAATTTAAACAAACATAATCTAGTTTCAACAAGTTATTACTATATCACATAAGCCTACAAGATGGAAATCAACTACTCAAACTACTTGAACTTAGCTTAACACATTGTTTCATTCTAAATGAAAGAATAAAGAAGGAACTTGATAAAGGCTGTAATGTGCACACTCTCAAATTTTTCTTCTAAATAGTTCATGCTTAAATATCAAATGAAATTTAAAAACAATGGTTGAATGCTACTGTGATAATAGTTTGAGTAAAAAAAACATAACATGCTAGAGAGAAGTAGTGTTCTACAAGATTTTTGCTTCTAAAAATATCTCTATAACAAAAAAAATTAATAAAAGAACTTCTTTTCCAAAGGGAAAAGCTTGAACTCCTTCCTTTGGTTGCAACCTCTCATTTATATTTGAAAAGAGATAATTTTTGCCACATCCTAGAAGTAAATATTGCCAGATGTTGGTATCTGATAGCTCATGATATGATCTTAGATCTCTTGTTAGGTCATGACAATATTTTCTCACTAATTCTCAACTACCTCATTTATGTCATTTTAGATATTTAGCAAATATTGCTATCTAAAAGCAATTAGATCCTATAAAACAACTTGGTGAAAATATAGTTGACCAATCACATAGCTCGATAATTTTGACTTGAGGTTTCCATCTTGAAAACAAAGAAGACCCAGAATGCTCCAACAAATTCCAAAAGAGATCGCTTCTAAAAGTGCAAACTTCTTACAATGAAGAGATGATGTGTTGAGTGGGTGAGGATTCTTAGGTTTAAAATAATTTCCCTCAAGAAAAAACTTTGTCCAGCTAACATGTGTCCTAACTTTCTTGTGAAAGGAAGATGATAATAAAAAATATTCACAACGATGTGGCACATTGCGCACCTTTCAGAACCACTTTTTCTTTGAGCACAGATTCATATCAAAGCAAAAAACATATATAAAAAAAAAAAAGTTATTAAGGAAAAAATGCCTTACCATTCTAGTGACTCACATGAGACCTTCAATTATGAAGGGATCAACCTAGGGCTCTAGAAATTCCAAGAGTTTGTGGAAGGTGGAATGTTGTACCGATGAGCCTAAAATATGCTCATAATTTGATGTTATGATAAACTTTTAAATGAATTTATTTTTGCTATTTCATGGCTGTTTAAACTTTGTTGAAACCTTTTTGTGGGGATATCCTATAGCAGGACACTTTTATATTCCTACAGCCTATTGTGTTGACTTGATTGCATTTATTGCCCTGTTGACTCCCAAAAATGGCTGGTATATCATATACAGTTTTTGAATGGT